>JBBPJX010000534.1:0-14129 GCA_038088955.1 Neotropicomus parvogracilis | reverse complement strand
TATCGCGCAGTGAGAGCAAATGCAAGGTTGATCAGGGACGACGAGCGGACAATGTGTCCTTGAGGGCAAAGGTCCAGTGCGTCTCTCCCAAGCTGAATAGCCTCGTCAAGGTCTGCCTCCAGCGAGAGCCGCTTGTACTGGAAAGTGAGAGCACCTGCGAGGTTGACCAATAAAGATGACCGGTCAGGGTGACCTTGTGGTAAAAGGCGTAGTGCTTCTCGGCCGAAGATAATAGCGTCTTCGAGGCTCTCCACCACTCCGACATCGTTGTAGCGAGCAACGAGACAAAGCGCAAGATGGTTTAGTGACGTTGGCCGATCAGGGTGCCCTTCAGGACGAAAGGTAAGCGCAGCATGGCTGAGGTCAATGGCATTTGTAAGATCATCCACAACCCCAAGGCGCTTGTACTGCATGTAGAGACAAACTGCGAGGCTGTCCAAACAAATTGACCGATTTGGGTTTTCCTGTGGGCAAAGGCGAAGGGCTTCTTGGGCAAGGGCAATAGCTTCCTCAAGGTCCTCCGCTCCTCCGAGCTGGCCGTAACGGTCACAAAGATGGATTGCAAGACAACTCAAAGCCTTGGGTCGCTTAGAATTGTCATGTTGGCAAAGCTCCAGTGCCTCGCGATCGGCAACGATTGCCTCGTCCACATGACTAGTCCTTCCTCCTTTTCTGAACTTGGCAACAAGACATTTTGCCTGCGAGAGCCGCTGTTCGACTGATTGACCAGGAAATATATAACCTATAAGCGATCCTGAAATCATGGCACATGCACGACCTATCGGCGACGATAAGAATGCTGCGATGATATTTGATATGCTGACGGAAAGATAACCAAGATCGAAGAACTGGTTGACACCAGCGAGGCCTTGATCAAAGCGCATTATAACCATTCTTACCTGGTACACTGACGACGGTGTTCTGGATGGCAACGTTGGGGTCGTTGGGATCAGCAACGTTAGCGAGTATATCTGTGAAATGTTATTCATTATGGGGTGGAAGTCGCCTTCTCGGAAGGCCCACCTTCAGAATCCATGCTGGCTCGCCAGAGTCCTTACAGCAAGGTGCTTGGGAGGAAAACAGTATGAAGCGCGCGGGTGCAGGGCAGGCCGAAAAGGAGGGGATACACAGCTTTCGTCACGTCCAAAGGTGGTCTCATTGTTCAGGGAACGTTCAAATCACTGGTCACAGGGCTAAATACTTGCAGCCTAGAAAAGAAAAGAATGGGATTCGCGGAGATATTCTATTTTTCTGCCACCTCGTCCGCTCATCGCCTCTTTGGGCAATGATCGATGCCCCCGCGCATGCTGGCGCTGACGGTGAGCACATCTACTGTATACCTCGGGTACGTGCGATTTACGTGCGTGCTTCATTCCGAACAATGTGGCCATGTCCGCTAGTGAAGGGAAAGTGTAGAATGTCGCTGGAATCTTGAATGCAGCCTTCTTTGATATGCCAGGTAGTCGCTACATCGTCGGGTGACTGACCGTTAGAAACGACGTCGACATGAGCACGTATTGCTTCGAGAAGGTTTGGTCGTGATTCTATAGGGTTTGAGCACATTGGGAGAGCCGGTCGGGTTACAGTCTCCACTGAACACGGCCGCTGGGTTGTCCCAGGCTAGTCCAAAAACTGACTGAGCCCGAGCGGAGGAGAGGCGGTGATTGATCCGTTGTCAGGACTGTCCGCTTGGATGTCGGTTAGTTTGAGTTTGAGTTGCTAGTGCTGGTGCTGGGAAAGTCGGTAAAATCTGTTACTTGTAATACTAGTACATTGAACGGGTACATACTACTAATCACTGACACCACCGCCATGACTTCCCCCTCCTCCTCGTGCTCTCCTTCGTCCTCCGCCGTGACGATCCCAATACCCGGTAAATCAATCCTCAAACGTCCTCCGCCGACACAGACTGGCATCCTCAACCGCATCAAAGGCTTTCTGCCTACACAACCCACCGCGTCGGCTTCGGACGACACCAGCAAACCACTCAAAAGAGCACATTTCATCCTACCGCACCTCGCGACAATCTACCCGATATCGACCCTCAACCCGCCATCAACCGCGTCGCTCAAGGACGAAAAGCGGGCCATCGAAGAAAAGGAGACAGAGCGACGGAAACGCATCGTCAGAGGCAACTCAATAGGGCCAAACGACACCGAGGAGTGGTGGACGCTCGACAAGGTCGAGTCGTTTTACAGGGAATGTTGCGCCTCCAGGGAGGAAGAGCCAGATTTAGCTGTGTCGGCCGGTTTCAAGGTACGTTTTCGACCCACATCACACGAGCGTTCACGAGGCCTCACGAGGCCTTCATTCGTAGCGGGCAGCCACGACCAGACCTCGCTCGGTCGATCTCTCTGGCGTCCAGCTCACACCGACGGCTGCAGCTATTCTGTCGGACGTGTTCAACATCGAGTGGGGGCTCCGCAAGCTGACATTGAGGGAGTGTGACCTGGACGAATCCGTGTGTCGATCCTGTGCTTCGCGCCTTCACCTGCTGATCCCCGGATAGAAGTTGAAACCGATCCTACACGCGCTTCTCATCCCGAGAACGCTCGAATACCTCTCCATCGCATCCAATCGACGACTCAAACCGCCCGCGTTTAAACTCGTAGGCGCGTATGCAGCGCAGGTGTGTCTTTCACACGTCGCATGTCGAGGACCAGGTTACTTACCTTTGGACGGCAGGCCAAAAACCTACAGTTCCTAGATCTCTCGTCGACCGTTCTGGATAAGAAGGCTGTCGACTACGTTGTCGTATGTCTCACTACCGCCCCCGAACCTGGTCTCGTCTCCCTCCGCCTAGACGATTGTTCTCTTCGGCCGAATGCGCTCGAAGCCCTCGGTGAGTGTCCTTTTGGTCACGCGTCCACTTCAGACGTGACGGATTCCCTACAGCACGCGCAGTCCGGACGTCCTCCTTGCGAAATATATCTCTCCGACATAACAAGATCACAGCGACGGGCGGTGGCGCCGTTGCGCTCGCACTCATGGTCCGTGACTACCCCGATGTCGTACCTGGGACCGCTGGTACGCCTGCGAGCCCATCATCGACCGCATCCCCCGCCTCTCCCGCATCCTCTATATTCATGTCGCCACCCCCATCGCCACTTCCAAATACCACCCACTTTCCTCCTCCGTCGCGTACTGGGCCCATGCCCCCACCGCCACGACATCCCTCTGCGCTTGGCCCTCAAACGACTTACACGCCTTATATTCCCCGGTCGAAACGCGGCGCTGTAGGGACACAACCTCCGAACCCGCTCTCTGCGACTGGGCAGCCAGTGCCAATCATCACGTCCAACTCGCACGGTGGTGTGACGACGCGACACCCCGCGCCAGTTCCAAAGCATGATGGTGTGGGTGTGAATGGAATGCCGGGACGCCACGATGACGGACCGAGCGCGGCACTGTTGGATAAGGTACGCGCGTTAGACACGTTGCCGCGCTTAGGCGCACTCCGGACGCTCGATCTTCGGGGTAACGATCTTCGGGTAAGTTGTGCTTGTGTTGAAGCTCGCGCCTTGACCAGCAGCGCTCGCAGGCCGGGGTGACCTACCTCGCACAAGTACTCAAGCGAAATCGGACGCTCAAGGTGCTCAATTTGAGCGAGAACAAGCTAGATGTGCAGTGCCTGATGGCCATCGCCGAAGCTCTCGTGCGTTTACTTTCGTTTTGTTCATCGTTGTTATGGTATTGGTTCGTGCTCAGCGGTCGAGTGGCTAGAAATACAATCTGTGTCTGGAGACTCTGGACCTCAGCCGGAACCCTTGTTTGGGGCCTGCGCTCGAAGGGGTATGTTAACCCTCCGCCTCCTCTCGCACACGCGTGTGCCGCTCGCCGCTGATGAGACGTATCTTTCCAGATCCAGTCGCTACGCACGGCGTTCACGCTCAACACCGCGCTCAAGCGGCTCTTCCTCTCCTCGACCCAGCTGACCTCGGCAGGCGCGATCGCCCTCGCCGAGTTCCTTCCAGAATCCACGTCTCTGCTGCACCTCGACCTGACGGTGAACGCGATCGACCTCGCGGGCGTTATGGCACTCAGCAAGGGCTTGAAAGCCAACCACGTAATGCGGTGTCTCGACCTGAACATTCCACCAGACAACGAAGAGTTTGCCAGGATATGTCGCGATATTCTGAATACGTGTGTGAGGAATACGGAGGAGGCGGAGAGGGCGGCGCGTGGGGTCGCTGGGGGCGGTCACGGGCATGGGCAGGGAAGTGACCAGGGAAACGGTCAGAGAGAGGACGGACAACAGGGGAGGATAGTGAGCGGCAAGGGGTTGGGCAAGGGCTTGTGGGGATTGATTGAGGAGAGCGAGTTGGCGCGGTCGGTTCGGATGGAAGAGGGTCTTTACGCCAAGGTGACGTGTAGTTTCTCTCTACGTGTGATGATGGGTGAGCTTATTGATGGCCCTGTCAGACGGATATTACTTCCCGTGCAGAGGCGTTGTTGGCCGAGATACAGGTTGAGATCGAGGGGAACGGCAGCTCAGTCCCGAAAACGAGTCCGGGGGTCAAGGTCCCCAGCCCCATCCCCATCCCTAGCCCTAGTACCAGCGCAAGTGCGGGGCCGAAAGCAGAGACAGGGGTAGGGACAGGCACGGAACAAGATCTCATCCAAAAGGCACACGAAATGGTCGAAGCCCTCACGGCCCAAATTCAATCGAACGCGACGGCGGCGGACGAATCCAAGCTGGAGCGACTCCTTGTGCTGTGCGATCAACTCAATGGGGGGGTCGACGTGCTGTCGTCGCGCGTTGCGCGTCGGGCGCGTATGCATGGCCTTGGGCCCCTAAGGGTCGACGGGCTACGAGTTGCTGGTGGCGGTGGCGTGAGTGCGAACGGGGAGAAGGCACGCGATGGTGGGGAAGAGGACCCACCGCTGACGCCACGCATGGACAAGGGCAAAGGACGCGCGCAGCCCGAACCGGAGGAACACGAGAAAGTGCTGAGCCCCACGTTCATGATCACTGAATCTGAAGATGAGGACGATGACGAGCACCGGTACCTTGATGTGGAGGAGGGGGAGGAGGTGGTGCAGGCAACGTCGCCTACAGATCGGTACGTTCGTTCGCAGGGAGTGTTGGCGTGAATTCTGAGGTTGATGTGTCCGACGGCAGGTCGAAGAGCTGGGTCGAGGAAGAGGGCGAAATATTCCGCAAGGGCACAGTGTTACTCGGTCCAGAGGAGATGGAAGGGGAATACGCAGGCGAAGAGCTTCGGCGTGAGGTACGTCCCGTCTCTTCTGCCCAACCTGCTAACCTCGAACTCATTTCACACTAATCTATAGCTGCTTGAAGCCATGGTTGAGCGTCCGCCTCCGCGGGGCATCATCGACGACTTTGGGATAGAGGTAGGCCCGGCTGGCGCGTATGAGGACGCGTTGCCGTCACCGACGCTCTCGTCTATATCTGTTCCTGCGCCCGCATCCCCTGCACTACGTGGTGCGTCTCCGCTGGCGTCCCCGATGTCTCCGACATCGCCGAGAGGGAGGGGGTTTCCCATGCTTAGGGGTGGGCCCTAACGACGCGTAGGGGGTTGGAAACGAACGGGCAGCTCTGTCTACGCGCGCCAGGCTGCATTCACATATAGGATGTGGACAGATATTTAACGATGTAGTTGAGATGGACCGCTTTTTATTTCCACTGTAGGTGATACCCGACGTGTCGTTGCTCGTAATGGTTGGTTGAACCGCCCAACTGAGTCACGGTCATATCAAAGCCAAAGAGACTTGGCAAGTGACCACAAACTTCTCTGCAATGACTCTTTTCGAAATCCTCGACATCACCACATCAACTTATTGCTCTACCAAGCGACCTTTCACCGACGGACCTGGGTACGAGGCTAAGTCTTCAAAGCGCAGCACAGGTCGGACCGTCCGTGACGAGTCCGAGTTATTAGGTCTGGGTTTTTGAACACCATCCTGCCCACCGCACGGTACGAGCGGGAAATTTTATAAAAACGATATTCTGCGCCAACAAAGGTACACCAAGTATAATTCGAAGATCGTCGATCATCTTCAATCGAGTTGTGCTGACTTCAACTGTTTGATTTCGACCTAACTGTTGGCTTGGCTTACAATGTACATACATGACAAGGGACGGGAACTGCATATAAACGTCGATCCCACGTACTCTGTACAATCCAAAATCGTCCAGCTCTGCCTCACTGGGGGTCGTGGGAGCGTGCTCATCTTTGGCCTCTCCACCCCCTTCATTGATATGTACAGCAAACACCCCTGTCTCGTGCCGGAGGGCCCACCAGCATATCTTGTGTTGCGTCTACTCCGCCATTGGTCGCGGCCGGAGGTTCCTTGGGAGCTTGCAGTTTTCAAGGTTCGAAACTGCTGCTCGCCTCTCCCCCTTTCCTGTGCGAATTGTATCCTAAAAAGGAGCTTGGCCCTGATCCTCCTCAACACGTCAACCTTGATTTCGACCTGAATGTTGACTGGACTTGCAATGTACATGGTAAGGGACAGGAACTACATAAGAACTTCGACCCCGTATACTCTGGACAATCCAAAATCGTCCAGCTCTGCCTCACTGGGGGTCGTGGGAGCGCGCCCATCTCGGGCCTCTCCACCCCCTTCATTACAGCAAACACCCCTGTCTCGTGCTGGAAGGTCCACCAGTACATCTTGTGTTGCGTCTACTCCGCCATTGGTCACGGCCGGAGGTTCCTTGGAATGGCTGGTCAGGACAGCAGCTGAGAGCTTGCGAGTTTCAAGGCTCGAAACTGCTGCTCTCCCATCCCTCCCCTTTTCCTGTACTGTATCCTAAAGTGGAGCTTGGCCCTGGACTATTACATGCACACTTACTTCATGTCGTCCAATGACCAGCCTCGTGGAATGTAGGTCATGGTATGCCATACACTGTGGCCTGCAGGAGATGCCTTATAATGAAACATGACGATGCACCTGTCCGCATCCCGCTCCTCTTGACTCACAGTGTTGGCGCCATGGCAAACGCGCCTGGAAACGGTGCGTAGTCCAAGCAGGTCTTCCCCCACGTTAGCTACTAGCGACTGGTGTTTCACAGGTAGTACTCTCGCGAGGTTTTCCAGTTTCAACAACTCCGACGGCTAACGAACGGTGTTTCGCAGGTATAGAACTCGCGAACGTTGCTGATTTTGGCATAATTGACCACGAGAACGCCATTGCCCAAGTACCGGGTGAGTGTGATCGTAAATTAGATGATTCATGGGCCAATGAATGGTTTAGTAGACGATGATTCACCGTATCCTGGGGTGCGATCGGCTGTAGCCAACACGGACGTTCTGAACATGGAGGTGTCAACTCTTCGCGTTTGGGTGTTAGGTAGGTGTGGTCTTCAGTTCCAGGATGCTGGTACTAACATCCTTTGATCGAGGCCTCGTTTTTACCATTTTGCTTGCTGGAGTGAATCAGTTTTTCTACTTTCGCTATCCGTCCGTCGGCGTATCAAGCGTCGTCGTGGTGCTGTTATCGTTACCGCTGGGACATGCATGGGCTGCAGTGCGTTTGCACGCCACCCGCGCAAGCGCTCACTGATCTTACTCTGGTGCAAGTAGTTCGTCCCTAATTGGAAAATCTTTGGTTTATCTCTCAACCCTGGTCTGTTCACGATCAAGGAGCATGTTCTTTTGACAATTATGTCTACCATTGGTGCAGGCCGTACGTCCGTCGTTTTATTGTCCAGGCGACTTCTGATTTGTTTTACAAATAGCGGCGTATGCGGTATGCTCGGGTTGTCACTCATGCTTGTTATATCTCATCGAGGTGTCCTATTTGCATAGACAGACATCGTTGCTGTTCAGCGGGTATACTACGGACAGACTTACAATTTCAGCTGTAAGTGTGGCTTGTTCGACAGAAGGTTCCGCGTGCTCACTATTGGGATCCCCCTCCATCCTCCGTGGTTTATCTTCTCGCTCTATCCACGACATGCCGAAGACCAATGGATGTTGGTAATGTCCACGCAGCTGCTTGGTTTTTCCATAGGCGGTATTTTGCGATGGCTCCTCGTCCAACCGCCGTCAATGAGTGTGCATTTCGCCCTTTTGGAGTGGTTCACAGACTAACGTCGCTTCTGTAGTATGGCCAGACAGCCTCGTGACCTGTGCCCTGTTCAACACACTTCATCGAAAACCCACTGCTGATATGGGCACCGAAGGAGGGATCTCACGCGGACGCTTCTTTCTGTGTGTATGGCTGGCTGGCATGTGCTGGTACTTTGTTCCTGGGTATCTATTCCAAGCGCTCTCTTACTTTTCCTGGGTGTGCTGGATTGCACCTGAAAATATCGTTGTGAACCAGCTATTTGGATACATCGACGGCCTAGGAATGAGTCTGTTCACGTTTGACTGGGCACAAATCTCGTATATAGGTGATTAGTTAATTGATGATATATTGATGTTTAATTCGATTATGCTTAGGGAGTCCACTTGCAACCCCATGGTGGGTCGAGGCCAATATCGCCGTTGGCTTCGTGTTCTTCGTCTGTGAGTCTCTTGTATGTTTCCTCTCGTAACAGTTTCTTACTTATCTACAGGGTTCCTCATTCCCATCCTATACTACACCAACACTTGGTACAGCGCATACTTACCGTATGCATCGGATCTCCCCTTATACCCGTGGCGCTGAATGAAATTGTCGACAGCATATTGTCGCGTGTATCCTACGATAACACTGGCGAGCCGTACAACGTCAGACGGATCATTAATCGCGACGCTTCGTTCAACCTTACCGCATACGAACAATACAGCCCAATTTTCCTTCCGTGTGTCGCGTCGTACTATGCATGATGTTCACGTCCATAACATCTTCTTAGGATGACCTATGCTATGTCTTACGGACTGTCGTTTGCTGCCGTCAGCGCGACGTTGACGCACGTATTCCTCAATTTCCGTAAAGAGATCTTCACCCAGATCAGGCGTCCCATGCGCGAGCAGTCTGACATCCATGCGCGTTTGATGTCCAGATATGACGAGGTTCCCGGATTGTGGTACGCCGTCATCTTTGGTGTGTTTTTGTTTGCAACAGCTCGTTGGATGCGCCGAATTCACGAACTAACTATACAGTATTAATGTTTGCATTTGGTATCATCTTGGTCAAGGTGTGGCATACCGAATTCCCTGTGTGGGCTCTCTGCCTTTCGTTGCTTATTGGTTTGTTCTCTCAATCTGTCACGAATGGGCTCTGACGGTGCTCTTTCATAGCCTTTTTCTACGTTATACCCGTCGGGATAATCCGAGCTATTTCCAACCAGCAGGTCGGTCTCAAGTGAGGTTTTAAAACGTCTGGGTGTCCGTGTCCTCTCAGGGTTCGCAGTGTAATTTCAGAGTTGATTGCCGGATATGCTCTTCCTGGTCGTCCAATTGCCAACGTGATGTTCAAGACCTGGACATTCATCACGATGGCCCAGGGTACGAGTTGTTGATGAGGACGATGGGATTGCCCTTCTCTAACATCGGCTAGCGCTCTCGTTTACCAGGGATTTCAAAGTTGGTCACTACATGAAGATCCCTCCTCGTTCGATGTTTTGGGGTGCGTCTCGTCCGTTTCCCTACGGGGGTATTACTAAATCCCTTCAAGCCCAAGTCATCGCTACTATCATCGCCGGGACGGTACAACTTGGCGTCCAAGCTTGGATGTTCACCAACATTCCCGATATCTGCAGCCAGAGACAAAAAGACGGATTCATTTGTCCAAACGTTCAAGTGTTTGGTACTTCGAGCATCATCTGGGGTGTCGTTGGGCCCACGAGAATATTCTCGCCCGGACAGATCTATAGCGGTGTGTGATTTGTTCTCATATCCAGAAGCAGACACGGTAGGCTGACACGAACGACCACAGCGCTGGTATGGTGGTTCCTCATTGGCGCGGTTTGCCCAGCGGTTGCATATTGGATCCACCTCAGGCGGCCTAATAGCTTTATGGAGCACGTCAAGTGATAATTTCCTTTCTTCGCGTTCATCTCACCCTTGATTGATCGTCATGAATGCCACAGCTTTCCGGTCATCTTTAGCAGCTTGGAGTTCATTCCTCCCGCAAGCCCTGTCAACATCGTCTCGTGGGTGATCGTCGGCTTCATCTTCAACTACTATATCATGAGGAAACGCCCTACGTGGTGGGCCAAGTACAACTGTAGGTGTTATCCACCGGATGCAGGCGTTCCTTTTTTTGTATCCTTTGCTTTTTGATGCTGACCGCGCCATTCTCTCGTGATAGATGTCTTGTCTGCCGCCTTGGACGCTGGCGTAGCGTTTGCGATCATCCTCATATTTTTCACCCTCCAGTATCCGAGAAATGGGAAAATCGGGTCGACCACGGTACAGAAGTGGTGGGGAAATACCGTGTTTATCGACACGGCGGATGGAAAGGGGTTGCCGTACAAGTCGCTGCCTGCGGGCAGCAAGTTTGGGTGAGCGTTTGCTTTTGTCTGGGGGGTCCACGGCGTGAGGACTGAAGTGCTCTGCTAGGCCGAAGAGGTGGTGAATTCATCAATGCATGGGGGGTGAATGCGGTGTATATAATGTACTGGATCGTGGTGTGAAAGAACATGACCAAACGGTCGGCTATGAAAGGACAGTTAAGTCCTAGGTACATCAGTGTATATGGTAGTGGGTGAATACGAGCGTAGCTTACCTCTGGCAGTCGTGCATGAGAGACTGGAGGAAAAGACGGGCTGCGAGGGGCGCGGGTAAACGAACGTCCGTATATGGTAAATTTGCAAACGGAGACGTAGGAAGTATACGTGGTTAGTCGAAGTTCTATAACGATGGTCGAATCGTCCTCGAACACATTTGCTTCAGTATGTCGGGATCTTCATTTTCTTGACTGAGGTCCAGGAGCTCGTCGATTTAAGATTAAGATTCAGCCGGAACGTCGATCCGTGCCGACTTCATGCGTAGCAGGCGATGAGCGAACGTGTCCACGCTGGAGTCTGTCAGGCAGACAAAACCAATGAGCGTTGGGTGGTTCGGACGCAAAGAAAGTCAAGATTTCATATCCCGACGTGAGTGGAACGACTCCGTTTCGAACCTGAAACGGCCGACCATTGGCGTTTGCCGCAACACCTTTTTCGAGAACAACAACTTAAACACGAACAAGACAGTCCATGGTCTAGACGGCCGTGTCGAACATGCTACATTGCCATTTGGTGGGTTGTCTTGTATATCCAAGGGAAGGCGCCGGCCAACAATGGCTCGAAGTATCACGGGTTCACTCACAAGAAACGTTCTACAGGGCCACTAGGAACCCGAATGTGTGCATCCGGTGTCTCAAGTCGTTGGAAGATGAAGCATGTGGCCACAAATCTTAGATCAATGGTGGATCCTCTTTAAAGACAGTGTAGACCTTATTGTGTAAGTTTGGGTTGCCAGATCAGCAAGGCGGATGGTCGTTCAAAGGTACATACATTGGTTATAGATTTGTTTCAGTCACTGGCAAACACAAGCCTCACCAGCGATTAAAGCCAGCTGTCAAACGTTCAAGCAATTCGCGGCTGACGCAAGATTGCTGCCGCTTATAGCTTGTTGTCGCATAGATCCCTCCGTGTGATCTCTTCCTGATGAAATGGTAGGTCAGAAACAAAGGAAGATCAGGCACTCAATAAATCTGAGATTGAGGGATGCTTCGCAGTTTCAACTTCAACTGATCGTGCTCTGGAGCAGCCATCAGTCATTTCGTGCAGCTAAGCTTAGTCGGACGTTCTGTCCAGCACATCCCCACGGATTTTGTGCCTCTTCTACTCTTGTCTAGTGATCAAGATGTCGATCTATGAGATCAATGAGCGACGGCAATTAGATGGATCAAGAGTATCTCAACCTGTGCGGCCTGGATTGATAGTCCATATACTCTATCCATAACGTTCAAACTCCGTTAGCTGTTCCGCGGAAAGTTCAGAGGAAGCTAGGAAGCAGATTGTGGAGATAAGGGGCTTACTTCATTGTCGTCAAGTGGAAGATCGGAAGTTGGCGCCCATTTTGCAGACGAAGTGCGAAATTGAGTTTCATTTCTCACGACTAACCTTTCTCCAGATTCAATACCCCCCGAGGACTGCATTTGCCCAGTCTGTCCGCGCCGGCTCGTCTTGATTCGGTTTGGTCGCCAGCGGATTGGCACGTGCACACTCACCAATTTATGCAGCTGATGCCAGGGCTGGGAAGTGGCCACATTCACGTTTTACGCCGTGAAATACCACTGATGCGGAGGGAGGGCGTCCCCCTCGGACATACCCATCAGCGGTCGGGCTTTGAGCACATTTGTTTTCCAAGCCTGCGAAATGTGAGTTGAATGAGCCCGCCAGCTAGCACAGTTGGAAGGTTCAAGCTTTATAAAACTGCCCGCACTGTCTGCCAACTCTCAGCCTCTATTGAATTTCTTTCCGCCATCCAACCGCGCGTATCCGCCCTTCGTGAGCCAACTCTGTACTCTTGTTTCTCATACCTTGCTCTGATTACTGTGGCACAGGATGAATCCACCTTCGGTGACTCATCCCTACGGCGGAGGCTACAACACGAGCGGAGACCTAGAGGTAGGTCAGCGTTTCGTTTCGTTCCGGACTCACGCTGATAAACTTTGTGGCAGCAACAGGCACACTTACAAGACACAAACCAGTCGACTGGCAGCGTTCGCCTCATAGCTAGGTGTGCCACTTGTTTTCCTTATTCCCGTCAGACGACCGATGGCACCGTAGCGTTACGGTACCGACAATGAACAATAGCTATCAGTGCAAGTGGGCCATGTCAGGTCTACCGTGTTACCAAAGTTTCGCCAGCTTTGAAGAACTGATGGACCACGAACGCAGTGAGCACGATGTGCAGGGACCTGCGAGTCGGAAAATTTGTTGTCAGTGGATAACAGACAGAGGGCTCTGCGGCGCATATTGCCGCAGGGATGGGTTCAGGCGTCACATTGGTACCCATGTTAGACTTAAAGTCCAGTGCAACGGGTGCAGCAAACGCTTCTCTAGGAAGGACTCGATGCTTGCGCACTTCGAGAAGAAGCACAGCAAGAAGTGACCTGTCACTGTAAAAATAATTCGCTGTACAGAAGAAATATTTCTATGCAATACTGAGCCATGAACCTTCCTTGCTTCAATGCAAAGTTTTGGTGGAAACTACCGTGCGCGTATGTCGGAAATCGCAAGACGTGGCATAACAGGTGTGGGTGAAGCCACATCCGCAAAGCAGCATCATAAAATTTCACTGATCGGAACCAGTTCGATAGGCGAGGAAGAGCTGTTACATTTAATGATGGGCAGCACCCAGCCCGGGCCCGGCTTTGATTCAAGGACCTGTCATGCGCCGTGCAAGCGGTAAGCTGCACATTTTTTCCTTCTCCCTCACCACTCCTTACCGCTCGCACCCCTCGTGGCCAGGTCACACCCTTTCTTTGTATCCTCCCACCTCACCCTCTCCTCGGTGCCTCGCCTCGGGCCTCTAGCATGATGGTGTGCCTGTCATCGCGCAACACTGCGAGGCGTGCCTGCCCACCCTCGCAGCTCAATCCACACACAGGACCTCCATGCGTCGGGCCACGTGACGACATCACATGAGTGCCACACGACAACGACAATCAACCAATGCCACAGCACTACGACAACGGCGACGGGGCAAGGGACTCAACCGATGGTCACACTTCGGTCGCTCCACACCTCGAAACGAGCTCGATTGCTCGTTGGTTGGCCCCACCACCTTCAAGCAACAAGTGCATCCACCTGTCGGTTGTTCCGACTTACTCGATATCAGTCCGACCGCCCGTCTGTTGCCGTACCACCCTCAAATTCGCTTAACGACCCGTTTGTCGACCCCACCACCTCAAAACGAGCCAGACCGCTTGTTGTCAGATCTTTTCCCCTCCGTACGGCAGCCATACGGCCCGATCGCTCGTCACTACCACGACGACAGCGAAGGCCAAGGCAACGCGGGCGACGGCAACGCCCTTCCCACACACGCCACTATCAAAACCACCATGGCATGACGGACACCCACCACTACCATGACCGGGAACGGCACCAAGAGGACGGGGACAGCGCCTCGACGACGACGACGAGGGTAGTGGCTTAAATGACGATGAGGACGGGAACACCCCGACACGACAGGGGACGGGACAGGACGACGACGGGGGTGTGAATGGGAACGGGA
>JBBPJX010000533.1:0-14144 GCA_038088955.1 Neotropicomus parvogracilis | reverse complement strand
ACGTCGCCTACGCTTTTCTCCAGTCTCGTACAACGTCGACTGGAAGTAAGCATCTATCGTACACTGTATATAGTTCCTTACTCACGTACTATAGTCCTCACGGACTCGTGTTCCAGGTAGATACTAATTCAGTCTCGTATAACGTCGACTGGAGTCCTCACGGACTCGTGTTCCAGATCGACTATCCTTTTACAAGGGGAGCTATGTCGGGACACCTCTTGAAGTCGACCAGCATCAAACGCGACGGTTGGAACGCCTTTTCCTGCAGGATGTCGTACCGCATGTCCGAGCGGCTCTCTTGCCAAGTGTGGCACTGCGTCGACGCTTTAATCCCGAGTTGTGCTGCTATCCCACACGGGCTCGCTCTCAGGCTGAGGAGCAAACATGAGGGTACGATATCGTGAATAGGGCTGTCAGGAGCTTATGGTTGCTCTCGTCAAATTGGTCTGAGAAAGAGATCCGATGTAAGAAGGTGAGTACGAGTGCTCCATCCTCAACCGTACGCTGGCGGGGAAAGTACGACAATTTGAGGAGGACACTAAGTTCAGTTGGGAAGAGAAGTTGGGTGGGTAAACCCTTTCTAACGTTGAAATTGAACGACCATCAAGAGCAGAGCACAGCATTTGGTCCGCGTGTTTGTCGTGCAATTTGGATTGAACTCGTTGAGTAACTTTGTCTTCACTACACACGTTTGGGGCACACCCAGCTCGCTCCCATCCAGTCGAGTTTCTCGCGGTCCTTGGGTATGGCGGAGACATCAGCATTGGGACTCTTCCCACCGTCGTGAGTTTCACGTCTTCCCAAGCTGTCGCTCATCCGAGCAATTCCTTAGGACCTGTCACCTTATTTGAGGGAGTGGACAGAAACAGTCCTGGCGGGTCACCCACGAGAGGCGCCTTGCTGTCTATGACCCATACAAGTATCTCATTCTCTCGTGCCTGTCGCGATATTGACACTGCTTGCAACTTGGTATGCAACTCGTTCCATGGCTCATGCACATGGTCCAAAGTCTATCAAGTCCTGTGAGAGTCAAAGTATTTCTGTATCTGTTCGCTGCCTCTCATCTTTTCACTCTCATCAAACCTGTTGTCATCAACACTCGTTTCCTCGGCTCACTCCTCCGGCCCCACCCTGCAACACTCGTCAGCCTTCACACATCGAACCACTATGTATATGGAGGAATGCTGTTATCGTCCGAGAGACGGCTTCTCTCTATTATATAACTGTTCGAGGCGAAAAGCGTGCTGTCCGTATATTTTTCCCAGTGGACTCCCTACTCAGATTCAACTCACGTCCGACACGCTCAAAGTTGTCCAGAAGTTGGACCCTCTCTATATGCTTCGAACATGTCTCACGTTTCCACGGTTAAAGCAGTTCGGAGAGGAGAAATGTGCGGTGGACGGTCCTGCGGACGTATGTACAACCCATTGGTGGTGCTTGCTTTGTCTACGCGGATGCTCGGAGCCGGGTCTAGGTGTTCTGGAGTAGCGTCATCAGCTTGCTTATCCGATGTCTCTCCGCGAAAGACCCCAACGAGCTCGAAGAATGATATCGCCGTAGCGCCGCCGCCTGAAGTCTGGAGAAAATATTACTTGCGACGTAACCTCGAGCCAATGAAAATACTTACTATTCAGGTTATCCGGCCTTCCTAATTCGCTCCTTATTTGTTGGTAGCATTCGACGGAGTCCGCGACGTGCGGTCCATCACGTCAAAATGTCCACACTGGCAGTGAGTTATACCATCTTTACCACAGTCAACAGCACTTGTTGACACTGGCATGTCCAACAGAACTTTATGACCAGCACACCAGCTTGTCGACCACACGGCGAACGGAGATCAACAAGATTGTTTAGAAGACCGTCCGTCATCTGCCACGACTCGGAATCTTGATCAACACTACCTCTGGTCGTCTGTAATACAATAAAGCCGAGCAGGCGTCTACTTTTGAATCCTCGCCAATCATTAGAGAGCTCGTATCGTCGATGACCAGACAGACGCATTGACCCATGTCCGGATCAAGCGTGAGGCCCGATAGTACTTCCAATATGATGTGATGCTGTCGCACAAGTGGGAAGACGATGGACTACTTTTTCCGTCGAGTGATCCACATCCCACATGGCAGTGTATGACTTGGGTGGCTCTCAGAACTCACTACAAGCTACAAACGTTCTGCAAAATCGACCGGGACACCGGATTCGATCGGGCGTGGAGCAATACTCGCTGTATCGATAAGATGGATCACTTCGAGTCGTACTCCAGGAAGCCCTGGTGGCACTGTCATGTCGAAAAAAAGGCTCGACTGGTCCGATGGCATCGTCGCAGTCAGGACAAGAAAAGTGCCGTAGACGAACCGATGATCAATCACAAACTCAAAAGAGCACCGTCGAAATACGTTCGTCGTCATCCGATAGTATGCTCGCTACCAAATCACAACACGTCGAGCGTGCGTACATTGTCCAGAATATCCACCAGCGACACGTTCTCTTGAAACTGTACAGTGATTGAGCTGTCTTCCGCGACCCGCATGTAATCTGGGGACCCACGTCGACCCGCTACCGCTGGCGTGACCAAGAGTGCACCAAACGGCTGCCGAAGACGCGCGACGAACCGTCGCACGCGCGTCTCGCTGTCCATCGGTACAGTATTGTGCACGAGGGTGGCATGAAAAGGCGGTAGCGATAAGGGTTCAGTAACCGCCGCCGAGGGATCGTCTTCGAGCTCCTCGTCAGAAATACAATCGTGATCTCTGTACACGGAGGGTAGTGGCAAGCCGTCGTCCCCACCAGTTCGCAAATCCTCATGCTCCAAAAGAGCATCCAACCAGGGGTGGACAAGATAGAGAGGCTTCATCCGCGAAAGGTCATGTCTTGTTGTAATCTCCACCGTCCCAAAGATGATGGTCTCTGTGCGATAGACACGCCCAGAACGCGTCCGAGAAGGTAAAAGAGGTGGGAGTTGGAAGGCGATGCATGGGAGTTTCATCCGATTCGCTGCGAACCAGGGTGCGGGAAGATCGCTGAGGCGATCGCACAACGTCAGCGCCGTGTCGAGGTCGAACGAGGATGCACGTGGTTCAGTGACAATCTTTTCCATCTCGACGTCAGAGAGGGGTGGTGGGAGATGTGATGTTGCCGGGCCGTCGAATACAGTGATTTTGGCGGGCAGGCAACTGTTAAAGTTACCCGACTCCCCAGTCCATGCGAGAATGCTCACATCTCCGGACGCAGCGAGAATGTGAGCTAATAATCGCCCTAGTGATGCCTCCCCTTCACCATAAATTGCTGGAAGCCCGGTAACCGAGAAAATGCCGAGCAACGAGTATGCCGTATCCTCCACCAGCGTCGTCTGGCGCGTTGATGCAAGTCGCAATTTCTCTCTAATATTAGTCAAGCCTGGACGAAGTGCCATTAATTGTTGTGCGGACACCCCGGTCGCTTGCTCCATCTCCGATATTACTTCTGGTGATTCTTTGTGGTTTGGCAGCCCCAAATCCAAGTAGAGAGTCCAATCCTCCGTATAAAATTGGATGACCTTGGAGGCAACGTATTCTTGGAGGGTCCATGTGCGAGTGTTCCAAATGCTCTTCATGAGAGCGCCGAGCTGCGATGCAGACCGAACACCACGGAGGAAGACGATCATCACCGCAGAACCCCGGTACCACTTGAACATGGCAACCAGGGCCTCTTGGAGTACAAAGTGATCCGATCTATCGATACAGCAAGTATCACTCCAAGCCCAGTGGAACCCGGCTGCCCGAACAATCTTGCAAAACGTTTGCAACTTGTTGTGTGTCGGAGAATCATCCAGGTCATATACCGCGATGTGGATCACATCCCGGAAAAGCGGCTCGTTGTCCTCCCACCTGTGCGATAGCACAACATATCGGAAGTACTGTCGCACTTCACGCTTGATACGCACGTAGTCAATCCGAGTTGTCGTCGAGGATACAAGTTCACTGAAGATTGGCAGCGATTCGAATGTAGATGCCTGTTCAGCCACACTGTGCAGACGGCCAGTGGTCGTGTTAATGAGCACGCGCGGCGAATGACGTGTGGTCCGCTGGATGATCTTGCGGATCGTTTCTCGTGTCATCGACGGGCTGATGTACTGGTCACCTTGCTCTGGAAAGTAAGGTAAATGAACCATCATTATCGTCGTTACAAGAGACAACTCACGTTGAACGTCTGGGTCAGGCGACTGTGCCATCTTCGAGAGCATCACATCGAATGCATCAATTGCATCGTCATACTTCCTTGCCTTGTGAAGAGCTGCATGCTTGATTTGATAGGCCCATGGCAACGACGGATCGAGTTTGATCACCTAACCATGTTTGTACCTCAACAGGATTGATCGCCACGAGAGAGTAATGATATACCTGGTTTGCATCGTCTAGTGCCTGTTTCCATGACCCGTTTGCCATATATTCTTTGCTTCTCTTGACCAGAACATGTTGTGGAGAGGGGGGGTTGAGGGACAATGTGGTCGTGTAGTGGGAGATGGCCTCGTCGTGTCGCCCTGCGGCCGTAGCAATATCTCCCAGATACTCTAGCTTCTCAGAGAAACGCTGCCTAAAGTCTACCAGAACCATTCCATAAGCGAGGGCTTCAAGAGACACGTAACCGCTCACCCAGAACCCATTGCAGATTCGTCTCCCCTTCAAATCCGTTCGTTACTTGATGGAGATACTCTGCTGCATCTTTTGTCCGGCCCATTGAATACAAGGTTTCGCAGAGAAGTTGTTCAACCATTTCCCCAAGGTTATCAAATTTCCATCCGGATATCTGTTACAAACTGAGCGGGTTTGACACATTATAATTTCCAGGAAAGTTACCAATGAAATCACAAAGAGAGGTTGACTTGTGCCATGCTGCATCCTGACCCGAGCACATTCAAGTGCCTCTATTGCACCCTCGTAGTCTTTGCTCTCAATGCGTGAATTTGCAAGGAGAAGATACATATACGCCTGTCGAGAATGTCAGCGGAGACGTTAAACCATATTGGCAGGTTATATACATGCCTGGACAATATTGCATGTTTTGCTTGAGGGAACCGTCGCAATGAGGTCGTCAACACGCGATATTGCATCATGGAGCTCTCCGTCCATGAACACAATAATGGCCTAGAGAAATTGAGCAGGTGAAGAATGCGCAAGAACGAAAAACCCAGACCTTGATAAGAAGGAGAAAGTTAATGTGCGACGAATGGAAGCGCGTGAACGCGATATCACAGGCCCGATAACACTTGTGCCTTTCCCCCTTGCCGATGAGCGCTATGCTTTTTGCAATATAACCAATGACCGTCGGTTGCATCTCGATAGCCTTGTTGCAAATTACATCAGCGCAAGTATTCGTGAGAGCAGAGTAACAAGCACCTTTTCGGCATCCAAGAGAGCTGCATCCCACTCTCGCAAACGAGCACGCACGAGAGCTCGACTAGCAAGGGCACGATAATTTGTCACTATCGAGGCAACTATTGCTGTGGTGAGTAACCCCTCCGCATTTTCGAGCTGACCACGTTTCCATAGATCGAGGACAGCGGCATCGATCTGGAAGTCTGGTTCCACGAAGGTGGGATCTTGAACATCCGATGAAATTGAAATCTATGGTCGAAGCGATTAGATATGACAAAAGCCAATGAGACATGCTGCTCACAGAAATAGAAGGTGGGTACGAAAGCTTCACGGGTACTTCCTGTGGCACGGACACGATGGAGTCAGTGCGACGGATAGGGTCGCGAGTTGGGCGGTAGGAAAAAGGTGGCTTGTCATTGGGAACTTGCGGTATTGAAGGCCGCGTGTCTTGTCGCTCTTCCTGGCGAGTAGATTCCTGGAACGTGCTAGTTTATTCATACGCCCCTTGATCCCATAAACATGCGGCACTTGCGTTAATGGGGCGGGATGCATTTGCGATCATAAGTTTCCCGCCGTTTCCACCAACTGCGAGAAGGTGGCTATCTGGTGAGAACGCGATTGAACGTATGTCTTGAGGACGTTCGATGTGAGTGAGGCAAGTACGCGTCGACGCGTCCCAAAAAGATACGGAACACTTGCTGGAGTATGCAATGAACTTGGCGTGCTCTGGTATGGCAATGCACGAAAAGTCGTCGGCATTGGAAACCTGCCATTCCGAGACTGCTGACCCTGTGGACGGATTGAATTGCTTGATTTTCTCGTCGGATACGACAAGGAGGTGATCGTTGAACCAGAGAACTCCAGTGTTCCACAACGGGGTTACATTGATGGGGATGTCGAGGATGAAACAGCGACTGATGTTGTCGTAGACTCGTACGACGTTGCGAGTCGCTGTTACGAGTCGCTCGCCTTGTGGTGAGTATTTCGTCGCGATCACCGCGTCGTCGTGGAAGAGCTGCAACACGCGCTTGCGAGTGCTGATGTCCCAGACCGAGGCTCTTCTGTCGTCCGACGCAGAGACGAGCGAGACCGAGTCGGGCGAGAAATCAACGCCGTTTATGTTCACACTGGCATAACTCTCCTTGGTCAGAAAGGCCCGTTTGTACGTCGCTGCAGACCAGACGGCCACCGCGTCTCGGTTTGTCCCCGCCGCGATCCATTTGCCATCTCGCGAGCAGGCAAGACAGTGGACAGTGCCATCGAAATTTCTCATCGCCGCCACTCGTTGACCGTCTTCCACTTGCCACACTTCAACCGTCCCGCTCCCGGTCACGATTTGCTTGCCGTCCGCCGAGAACGTCACAGCAAATAGTACGTTCCTGCCGACATTGATTTCAGTATCGTCACGCCGTGCTTGCCCAAGGATCAGCGTTATTGTACACTGCGACTTCTTGTAACGCACTAGTCTCCCTCCGAGTCGGCGATCCAACCATCAGCGAAACAACCTGGGGGTATTGGTGGAGACAAGGTGCACGTTATGTTACTCATCCTGATTTGATCACCTCGTCACGATTTTCCTAGCGTTAGCCCCACGAGGAACCATAAGGCACCCGCATCGCGAATGAAGTTTGTTTACTACAACCCCCCCTTGCAGAATGAATCAACTACGACATCCCAAACTTTTTCTCCGTCTTCTATGCCAGTGCATCTACTCGGGCCAGGTTCTTTCGAGCGCCCTGAAACGGCAAATCTATTTTCAGTATTCAGAAACATGTCTGCGCGATAAAGACACTCTGGAGACGGGGAGGTGTGATAATGCCGGTTCGTTGAATATAGTGATACAGGCGGGCAGACTCCACAGCGCATGCTTGCAAGATCCAGCTTGAGAAAATTGTCATGTCACATATGTCACAGTTGAAAACATCACAGCCACGTGATACCATTGGCCCAAGTATACTAACTATAATATTCTAGTGCGCCTTCCCATTCCGCTTCCCTCATCGTAAAAAAAAATTCCGTCGCGATCCTTGCCGTATGCGCCTAGTACTAGTACGTCCGACGAGGCCAGGATTATTTCGTTCTGTCTTTGTAAACCGGGCATGACGATTCCAGGACGGAATACTATAAGGTCACGTCGACGGTTTATAGACGTTTGGTGGACGACCGGTCCGGTCGTCTTGACCCTACCCGTGCAACATCTAGTACACTCGAAAATTGCTGGCATTCACTACGCTCCTTTGGAATAGAATATGAGTAGTACAACAGGGATGCGACTGACATGGACTGTGGTGGGATGTGCTGTGAGAGAAAAAGACAACTTGAAAGATGGATGTGCAAAAGAACATTCAAAGAGTCATACGTGTCAAAAAGAACCCCAGCGCAAAAGTAAAAAGTAAACACGACCGAGAAAGAGTGAATATAACCAGGGGATGGTTCACTCGGCCCAACATTCCTCCCAACGACTACCGTGTGCCATCCCGCTCAGATCGAGTTCCACGCCGCGGGGTATCACCATGACGCTCGCCGGCGGATAATGCCATAGCGCGTTCCGCCATTGTACGGGCGCCCAAAAGAGAAGGTACCGACGTGCGCCGACAACCTCCACCCATCCGTCCTCTCTCACGCGAACGGGGTCCACTCCATCTATGATGCCCTCCACACGAGGCGGATCATGTAAAGCGTGGCGAGCGATCGGAGAGAATTGAACATGGTGGTTTTGGTGCATGCCGGAATCGACCCTCTGTACGATGGATCTGTGCGTGCCCTGGCCTGCGGGGAGCGGGAAGACGGTTTGGTCCTCCCCGCGCAAAACCATCTGAAGATCCCACATGCGTATGGTGCCGTCATCGGAGCTAGATATTATCCACTCGGCGTTGACCACGACGCACCGCACAGGGGAGGCGTGTCCGAGTAGATCGATACCGCGATGAGACCCTGTCTGGACATTCCACGCTCGGATAGTACCGTCGTCCGAGCCCGATACAACGTGTCTCCCGTCCGGAGCGAATGCGACCGACCTGACCGACCTAGTATGGCCTTCAAGCGTGAAAACAAGCGAACCTGCTTGCAAGCTCCACAGCCGGACGGTGTTATCTGACGAACCGGACGCGATCTGTGTGCCATCCGGAGAGAGTGCGACCGAGCGGATTGGCTGGGTGTGGCCTGTGAGCGGATCTCCGATGACTGAGCACGTCGCGACGTCCCACACCCTGATGGTCCCGTCGGCGGAACCTGAAATGATTTTGCCATCGTGCAAAACCACGACCGAGTTGACAGCGTCCCTGTGCCCTTCGAGAACGGCGTTGACCTGCGAGCTTGCCACGTCCCACACCCGGATGGTGGTATCGTCTGACCCTGACACGACCCACTTCCCATCCGGAGAAAAGGCAACTGAATTGACCCTGCTGGCGTGCCCTTTGAGAAGACTTCCAACATTCGCCTCGGCATTGATATCCCAAACCCGAATTGTCTTGTCCGACGAGCCCGAGGCGACCTTCGTCCCATCAGGCGAGATAATCACCGACACGACCGCGGAGGTGTGCCCCTTGAACGGCTTGTCGGCAACCTGTGTACCCGTCACCGCATCATACACCTTGAGCGTGCCATCAAACGAGCCCGAAAAGATTCGCTTCGTAGCCGGCGAAAAAGCGATCGAGAAGATTGAATTAGGAGGCTGTCTGCCAAGCTTCGGACCCAGCTCGGTGTCCCACGTTCGAATCGTACCGTCCCAGGAACCGGACACGATAGTCTTCCCATCGTGCGAGAGGGCTACCGAGCTGACTTTGCCGGTGTGCTTTCTGAGAGGACATCCGACTTGTGAGTGCGTCATTGCGTCCCAGACCCGGACAGTGCGGTCGCTTGAACCCGACACGATGAACCTGGAATCGGCCGAGAATACGACAGAGGTGACATTGTCAATATGCCCTTCGAGAGTCCCAACTTGCGAGCCCGATCTAAAGTCCCATAGCCGAATGATGGAATCGTCTGATCCCGTCACAACGAGCTTGCCATCGGGAGAGAAAGCGACCGAATTGATTGGACTCGGAGGCCCTTTGATTGGATCGCCAACTTCCGACCACGTCAAAGTGTCCCACACTCGGAAAGTGCCGTCAGAAGAACCAGAGACGATGCGCTCGCCGTTAAGCGAGGTCGCGATCGAGTTGATCGGGTCAGTATGTCCTTCGAGCATGGCAACTTGTGTATGGGTTTTGATGTCCCAGATCCGAATGGTGTTATCCGACGAACCGGAAGCGAACCAGGTCCCATCCGGAGAAAACGTCAACGAGTTTACCGAACTGGTGTGCCCACGACAAGGACCGCCGATTTGCAGCCCAGTTTTAGTGTCCCAGACTCGAATTGTTGTGTCTGAAGAACCCGATACAATGATCTTTCCATCGGGCGAGAAGGAGACGGACATGATAAAGCCACCGTGTTCGAGAGGACCTCCGGCTTCCAGCCCCGTTTCGGTGTCCCATACACGAATAGTTGAATCATCTGAGCCCGATGCAATCCGTTTTCCGTCGAGTGAGATGGCAACAAAACGAACCCAGTCACTGTGTCCCCTCAGTGAAAGCTGAGGAGAGGGCCATTTCGCGTCGCGTCCAGAAAGGACACGATGAACCCGGTAACCTTTCGAAGCGAACTGCCTAGTCAAGACGGATTGTTCGGGTGTGCAAGGCAACGCAGAGAGGTACAGGTGTGGAGTGCTCTGAGTGATGACCCGACCAAACACCTCGATGAATCTCTGTACGTCGTGCATCGTGATCAGTGTGTCCGCATATTCTTCGCGACCCTAATTCTCGATGAGACAGCAGTAAGATAAACAGGGCTATCCACCAACCTCGATCAGTTTACTCGCGGCAGCCAACATTGTATGGACCATGTCAATGCAACAGAGAAGGCCGAGTACTTCGAACCAGAAGAGCAAACGCTGGTTCCTGAAGAAGTTGCGCAGTTCGTGAGCCAGATGTGTGTCAAACGTTGAGCCGTGAACATGTGCAGCCCAGAACCGACACGAATAGGATAGATGAGGGGTAATACGTTCCTTGATGCGTTGTGTCAGGTCTGGGACATCGGAATTGGGCAGATACGATGTTTCTAATCCACAAATATTAAACTTCAACCCATTCCTCATGCTT
Organism: Neotropicomus parvogracilis; assembly: GCA_038088955.1. Taxonomy (NCBI): domain Eukaryota; kingdom Fungi; phylum Basidiomycota; class Agaricomycetes; order Boletales; family Boletaceae; genus Neotropicomus; species Neotropicomus parvogracilis. Next base: position 3,655 of record JBBPJX010000533.1, on the reverse strand, counting down.
GATAGCGTGGCATTTGCGAGTTCCTGATGCACACCACTTAGATCAACGAAAAACTCCCCACTCCGCGCACGATCTGTAAGGAAGTCGCGGAAAGAAGCGTGGAAGAGTCGGACAGGAGAGGTGGAATCTGTGGAACCAGCGACAAGAGGAAATATGGATTTTAGGATGGGTTCAGCGTTAAAATGGTCTTGTGCTGAGGGAAAGAAACGTCGCATCTCGTTGAGAGAGGCCACCGGGAGTGGTTCGAGGGTTCCGAGTACTTGTCGCATCACTGACTTGATCCGACGACGAGCGAGGGGCGATTCATGTATGGCCGACCTCAAAATGAGCATATAGACCTGGTCTAGCAGTGTTCGACGTCCTGCATCAACTGGAGTGAGAACTTGCTCAACAAGATCATCTGGAGACGGCCCCCCCTCGTCTGGAGATGAAATGAATTCGCATGCGACGCGTGCCCATTCAAATAGGCCATCGGCTTTTGAGGTAAGTGAAGTGTATTGTTCATCACTGAGGTTGTGCAGACGATGAGAAATGTAGAGACGTATGTCTCGCTCGACGTTTTCGCGAGGTATGTTATCCAAGGATGTCATGCGGACATGGGGTTTGTCATGGAGCACCTCGCGGATGTCGTCAAGAGGCCGGGAGGTGACAAGAACCCGGACATTAGGAGGCAATTCGGTTTTCTCGTCCGCGAGGGCACGAAGGATAGGTTCCCTAGAAGTAGCTATTCCACACTCGTCCAAGGCGTCGATAACAAGAACCACAGGACCAACATGGGTATTCCTTAGAGGCTCCAGAACCAGCCTGTAAAACTGGGGCAGGATGTCTGCCGTGGTCAGTCGCTCGGAGTCCGAGAATACGGCGTCTGCAACGGCTTGCCTGAGCCCCAGGTCAAAGCTGGCCAAACCCCGAGCGATCGCCGTAAACAATTTCTCTGGACGGGAATCACCCTGCCGGTTAACATCGAAGCGGAAGAATGATCCAAGCCTCCCAGCTTCTTTCAGCCAGCGTGCGACCGTGTGAACAATGGTTGATTTGCCGGTGCCCTCGGCCCCAGAGAGCCAAAAGACACGCTGAGTATCGTCTTCACTATAGACCCAATCAGTGATCTCTCCCAGAACCTCCGTTCGCGTCCCTTCTAGGCAAGTCCTCGTGAGTTCCGGCCCAGCCTCGGCCACGTGCGGAAAAGCATTGAAGCGTAAATCTTGTCCTAAAGTGACGAAAAAGCACGTTAGTTACCAATCACGACACTGTTCAGATGAACTTACCGAATCTATCTTGATCTTCTAGGATATGGTAAACGTTGGTCCGCATGCCCGGAACAGCACGACTCCGGAACACTACTACCAACGAGTCTAACACGTCAGTGTACTTCTGGGTGATTGCGTTGGTTTCCAAAAGAGCATCCTTGTCAAGGCGATTCCCTATGAAACAGGTTCAGATATGCAACAAGGAAAAGATGGCTCCCTTACAAAGACGCGCAAGATGAGAATAATTTTCCATGAATTTTGTGCACTCGAGAACTTGTTCGGCCAAGGAAGCGAGGATGTCCGGCATGAGCTGCATCCTATCGAGCTCTCCCTCCACAACCATGAATTCGTATACCTCCTTGATTTTCCACAGCAACTTGTAGACAGATCTGTCCCGATTTTCTTGATTGATGATCGTCTGGTTCGATTATGAGAATTTACGAATATACTCCAAAGCTCAAACATGCCTGGGAAGCCCACGATAAGCCATTTAACGCGGCCTTGACACGCGGGTGAACCTAGCGACACTTGTCGAAACAGAATTGAATGGTAAAGGTGAAACTCACATCCGCCTTGTTCTCAGCGATCTTGTTGAAATCTGTAAGTGGCCGAAGATCTGTGGCATCGAAATAGTCTATCGATTGCAGCGAGGAATCTGTGTTGCCAGCTGTGTCTGCCACAGGTTTTCCGGCGTTCGGTATCGAAAATTTGGTGCTTGACTCATCCCGTTCTGGTGGGGGGGTGACATGTACAGTGACCTGTTCGTCCTGTTTGGAAGGGCTCTCTGAAGTTCCCTGGAGTGGGTTGAAAGGTAAAGGAGGTGTGGTCTAAGATAACGCTTAGCGCACCTGATCCTGTACAACGACGAAAGATCGATCAGAGCTCACGGTGCCCACTCCCGAGGAACCAGGAACAGTTAGGAGCGTCGAATTCTACACAGAAACCAGATGAGTTATCTATGAGGAAAGGAAGGTCCAGTGTACCTTGGTACTGCTCGTAACATCCCTGGGTCCATGCGAACGCGTTCGACGAATCGGTGATAGTGCACGGAGGAACTGACCGGAAAAGCTCAGGACGATGACAAGCGCCTTGATACAATCCCTCGCACCTGTCGTCCTCGTGCAAAGAGATTCTTCAGTGGATTGTGGTGTGAATTCGCCTCTGGCGCCGGCGCTTGAGGCTGTTGTGGTCAAGGGTCAGTAGCAGACTGGGGCCGAGGGCAAAAGCCACGGACTGCGCTTGCAGTAGACAACGGCCGTCCATCGCCTGGAAGGTTGGATCTCCCTCTTGGAGACCTCATTCAGCAATCAGAATACTGGGAGGAAAGGGAAGACGGTGGTGGGCGTCAGAAGATGGCGCCGCCAAGATATATCCGCGCTGACGACACGTGCACGCACGGCAGCGCAGTGCAGCCTGGCCCGGGCCGGCGCGAGAAAACTAAAAACGCTCAATGATTACAGTACCCGGCAGCATTGCTCGACGATCGTCGGGTTTCCAAGAATGGTGAAGGATTTCAGGGCACAAAGTTCACATTTCCACGCCCGACACATATCGAATAGACCTGGTACAGACGCGTGGGCTTCTGTGAACGGTTTTTAACCTGGAAAAAGACTCACAAAGTTGTCGAGGCTGGCGCTGGTGACGCTGCTAGTTCCATGGTTTTCCAAGCGTAGCGTTCAAGTTTGGTTTGGTTTGAGGTGACGACCGCTTATAGTATTTCACACTCCGCGTTCTATCCGAGACTGGCCCTCAGTCTCTCACTCATGACCCGGGCAGGCCTGCTGGGAACTCACTCGGAGGTTGACCCCTCGGCTTGCAACTACTACCTCCGCTATAAGCTAGTCTCCGCGACGAGGGGATTCACCAATCAAATGAGCTTTCTGCCAAGGCAAAAACCGCGCTACCGTGCATATCATCTCTCGCGTGCCGCTGACCAAGTTCATGAATACCGGCGCCTCTCACTGACAGCCTGGGATGTCGGTTTCCTGCAAAGTATAGGTGAGTGCATCGCCTGTTCCAGGTCTGGGAAGCGACTGTCGTAAGCGACCAGGTTGTATGCGCCTATCGGCCGTTATGCGAAAGCGATTTCGAAACGTGCTAATGAACCCGACCGAGGTTCGTCGAGTTTATGGCACTTTTCGTCAGTGGTTGTTCTTTTCTTTTATCACGGAGCATTCGAATTAGGGTTGAGACTGTGCAAGGATCTGCACATTTCGAAGAAAAACAAACTCGCGCTCTGCGCCAGAAGATACACCCGAATTCGACCTTACGACTGGGGTCCTGCCTGGTACGTGTGAAGCATCTAAAATACCACGAGACAACCAGTCACGCAGGTTCCCGCGCCATTCAAGGTCCAAACCGTTCAAGCTTCAGTCAGAAAAGACACAACGATGCTATAGACACGG
>JBBPJX010000532.1:0-14234 GCA_038088955.1 Neotropicomus parvogracilis | reverse complement strand
GCACGACGCTCTATTGCAAATACATGCAATGAAGCATGAAGCAGACGCCGGTTGGGAACTCCCCGTCAAACGAATGAAACCAGAAGCCAAGATACCAGAAAGAGGATCCAAGGACGCTGCTGGGCTGGACCTGTTCGCCGCAGAAGACGCTGAAGTACCACCGAAAGGACAAAAGGTGGTCAGCACGGCGATAGCAACAGCGATACCAAGAGGGTATTACGGAAGGGTAGCCCCGAGAAGCGGATTAGCCGTAAAAAGGGCAATACATGTCGGCGCAGGAGTTATAGACGCCGACTACAGAGGAGAAATCATGGTCCTCCTAGTCAACGAAGGAACAAAAGAATTCCAAGTCAAAAGCGGCAACAAGATAGCCCAATTAATCCTGGAACGAATAGCAATGCTGAAGGTGAAGGAAACCACGCAATTACCCCCGACAGGGCGAGGGGAAGGACGCTTTGGATCCACTGACAAAAGGGCACGAGTGGAGACAATAGAAGACGAGGAGAAAGACGCTACTCCAAACCTTCTCCCCGAAGAAGAGGAAGAAGGAGAGGAACTCCGAACGACAGAGGAGAAGAAACCAACAGCGGAAGAACTGGTCCTGAAGGAGTTCCACAAATACATCAACATATTCTCAAAGAAAGCGTCGGAACGAATGCCCCACCGAAAGCCATGGGACCACGCCATAGAACTCCAGGATACGTTCGAACCAAAGAAAGGACGACTGATCCCGCTATCACCCGAAGAACAAAAGGAGGTATCGGACTTCGTGGACGACCAATTGGCAAAAGGGTACATCCGACCATCGAAGTCACCCCAAACGTCACCAGTGTTCTTTGTACCAAAAAAGGACGGGCGCAAACGAATGGTGCAAGATTATCGATACATTAATCAGCACACCATAAAGAACAACTACCCGCTCCCCCTAATTTCGCAACTGGTAGACAAGCTCAGAGGAGTAAAACTCTTTACAAAAATGGACCTCAGGTGGGGATACAACAACGTACGAATCAAAGAGGGAGACGAATGGAAGGCCGCCTTCGTCTGCCACAGAGGATCTTTCGAACCCGTTGTCATGTACTTCGGGTTATGCAACTCCCCTGCAACGTTTCAAACCATGATGAACGAAATCTTTGCAGATATGGAAGGGGTCGTGGTGGTCTACATCGACGACCTCATGATCTACACAAAGACAGAAGACAGAAAGGAGCACAACAAGATAGTGCTCGAAGTTCTCCACCGCTTGGAGGAAAACGACCTCTACGTGAAGCCGGAGAAATGTTACTTCCATGTAAAGGAAGTAGAGTTCCTAGGGATGACGGTATCCCCTGAAGGGATAAAAATGGACAATGACAAAGTCAAAGCCATCCTGGATTGGAAAGAACCAAGAACGGTCAAACAAGTCAGAAGCTTCCTTGGACTAGCCAACTTCTATTGACGCTTTATCGAAGACTTCTCGAAACAGTCACGACCACTCAATGACCTCACCAAGAAGAATGTCGCTTTCAAATGGGGACTCGAACAACAGCAAGCCTTCGACGGTCTAAAGAAAGCATTCACAACTGCCCCAATTCTAGCTTATCCAGACACGGATAAAGAATTCCGTCTGGAAACGGACGCCTCGGACTTCGCTATGGGAGCAGTACTATCAGTGCTTCTCGAAGATGGCAAATGGCATCCGGTGGCGTACTCCTCTCATGCTATGGCACCGGCGGAACAGAACTACCCGATTGCGGATAAAGAAATGTTATCCGTGATCCGAAGCTTAGAACAGTGGCGCCACTACCTGGAAGGAGCCAAGGTGGAGTTTGAGATATGGAATGACCACGCCAACCTCCAGTGGTTCATGCAAAGACAAGACCTCAATCGAAGACAGGTGCGATGGGCACAATATCTGTCAAGGTTCAACTACAAGTGGGTGCACAAGGCAGGAGCCCAAATGGGAAAAGCAGACGCGCTATCCCGAAGGTCGGACCATGCGGAAGGAGTAGAACATGATAATGAAGGAGTCGTCGTAATCCCACCAGAACGAATCCGAGCGACGACAATACATGTCGATGTAGAAGCAGACGCCATAAGGAATTGGCTAAAGAAGCACGGACTGGTCCAAATAGATGAAAAGAACCGCATCATGGTACCGGAAGACCAGAAGCTCCGGATGGAACTTCTAAAACAACACCATGACTCCAAGATCGCGGGACATCCAGGAGCCAAAAAAACAATAGAACTCCTGCACCGAAGTTACACGTGGCGCGGCATGACTGAATATGTAAAAGACTACGTGTCCAGGTGCGAAAGATGCGCAAGATTCAAGGGAACGAATCAGTCCACACCGGGCTTACTCAAACCCTTGGAGATCCCACAAGGACCCTGGAAAGATATTTCGGTCGACTTCATCACCGACCTTCCTACCTCAAACAACTCCGACGCCGTCCTTGTGGTGGTGGACCGCTTCTTGAAAGAAGCCAAATTCATACCATGCAACAAGACATGTACAGCCCTTGACACAGCCAAACTGTACATGCACCACGTATGGAAACAACACAGTCTGCCAGAATCCATAGTATCCGACAGAGGACCCCAATTCGCATCACAGGTCATGAAAGACCTTTGCCACCGACTGGGAATAAAGCCGAAACTCTCCACTGCCTACCACCCGCAAACGGATGGGCAAACGGAGCGGATGAATAGGGACCTTCAACAATACCTCCGACTCTTCACAGCAGAGAAACAAAATGAGTGGGCCAACTGGCTGCCACTCGCCCAGTTCTCCTACAACTCTAAATAACAGGCGTCGACACGACAATCACCATTCAACGTCACCCGTACGTATTCCCCAAGAATGAGATTCGAACAGAAACAGACAAAAGCCCCTGCTGCCGAAGACATGGCAAAACAAATGGAGCTCGTAATAGAGCAAACGAGGCGAAGCCTGAAACAAGCTCAAGAAAGGATGAAGATCCAGGCAGATAAACACCGAAAAGAAGCACCACGGTACCAATCGGGAGACAAGGTGTGGCTATCCACGGAAAACCTTCACCTAACCCACGCCTCCAGAAAGCTCATGGAACGATGGATTGGACCGTATGCCGTAGAAAAAATGATCGGGGACAACGCACTCCAACTAAAACTACCGAAGTCAATGAAGATTCACCCGGTAGTAAACACCTCGCGCGTAAAACCCTACAAAGAGAAACTTCCTGATCAACCGTCCTTTAAACCAGGCCCGGTTACAGTCACCGAAGATCGGGAGGAAGAATATGAAGTCGAGAAGATCATCGACTCACGAATGACAAGAGGACGTCTGGAATACCTGGTACACTGGAAAGGATATCCAGAAGAGGAGCACACATGGGAACCGAAAAGGAACCTGACTAATGCTAAAGAGGCAGTACAGGAATTCCATAGAACCACACCCAGGGCCCCGCGACAGCTTAACTGCTCATCCGCGGAATTCGCTTCCCTATTCGCGACCACATGGGAACCCGCCATACCTGAAATCCCTGCTAACAAACTACCATTCAACCGGTTGGAAATACCTTAACGAAAGTCGTCTGGAATCCGACCATAAGGAGGGGGTGGTGTTACGGGCAGTATTTCCCGAGGCCTCTACAAAGACTACACTCACTACGAAGCACAAGTGCAGGGACTTAGCCTCAGAACAATGGCACAACCACAGCCATCAGATTCGAGCCCAGACCCTTGCTGACTAAGCAAGGCAGTGCAAAGTCTAGACCTCGGACAACGCACCCAACACATGGCCGAATAGAAGGCACAGCCAAGATAGGAGCACAATACGCCATTGGCTGCCATACGAGGCTATGCTTATCAGAAGCCGCACCAAGGCTATGCTGATACATGAGTCACAACACAGGAATGCGCAGCACACACAGCATCGGCCACTGATGCCAACCGACGAGTGAGTTACGCTATTGGACGCCACACGCATGATAGGTCCTCCCGGAATTCTTGACACAGCCGAAGAGTATTATATAGTATATCGGACAGATCCCGTGTACACAAATAGTACCAAACATGTACAAACCTATAGTAGTATATAAACCCCCAAGCTGGGCAGGAATGGCTCCCCATTCTTGTCCTCTTGGATATTTCCCATCCTCACTACGAGGCTGCCCTCATCCACTAGTCACAAGACTCTTCTTCGTCCCCTTCGACCTTCAAGTACCCAAGACTTGCAGGACGACTAGGTCAGCACCCACCTCTTAAGTGAGTTGGTCGTTTCAGGCATCGCCTTCCACAGCCTGGTCACCACATACCTATGATACCTGACAGGCTGGTACATCTTTTGTTTCATCACCATCATCTTTCCTGTTCTCGAGGGTGATCGTTCCCTTTTGACTATGTCTGGATATGACTCATCTTGTCTCCATAGGAGAGTACTGCCTTCTGCAGCCTCTCCTCTAGTATTTATACTCAACTTGTCCTTTCATACACTTTAGACTTGTTCTCTTGTAACCTATGTTGCATCTCTTGCAATTGACGTTACTGCAGTGAGCAACAAAACTGTTGCAATGTTTAATCTCAATGCAATGCATGAAGCACACTGCAACCACATGTGGGAATTTCGCTTAGCTTTGGTGGGAATAAATATAGTAGTCCCTCTTGGCTACAATATTGGTCCCTGGGTCATGTGATTTGGATCAGGGGTTCAGAAGATATGATCCAATTAATGAAGGCAACTCATTGCAACAGTTTTGTTGCTGATATTATAAAGTATAAAAACCATACATTATCATCTTGTATTACATAATAATTTAATGATGTGATATATAACAAATCTGAAATAGTACAAAAAAACCAAAATACCACCTCTTGTTCCACTAACATCACCATAAAAGCTCTTTTTGTTGAGCAAACCACTCATGTCATCTCTCTCCTGGAAATGAGTCAATCCACTTGCTAGATTGCTCATGCTACTGGCCTAAATCACTCTACCACCATTCATTATTGCCCCAATCATCTTCCAGACCTGCACAAGGCCTTTGGTGGATGTCCTTCCATCATTACTCCTACTAACATGTACTATGCTATCTGTTTTACTGGATTTGGGAAGGCTGAAAGTGCTGTCCAGGCTACCAAGACTCTTCAGGATGTTAAGAACTGTCCTATCTTGGTCCAGACTATCCACCATCACCTCAAGAAGGCTGGTATGAAGCTGTAGTGAAGCAAAAACACCCTCTTCTTTTCCAATATCATAGAATGAACTTTGTTAAAAGCTATTTCTTGCCTTTTTTCACAACCATTTCCTACCATCTGATCCAATATGATTAATTTTGGCCTCACCTAAAATATAACATGCTTCTGATCCTCCATAGCCTTGTGTTGATGGCTTGGCAGGTCCCAAAGAGGAGATGTCGCCATTTGTCAAGGGCTGAGACAACTGCTAGGAGTTCTCTGTCGTAGATGTCATAGCTTTGTTCGGCAGGGGCGAAGGTGCAGGAAAGATAGGTGCAAGGATGAAGATCTCCATTGATATTGGGTTGCATAAGGACTGCTCCTAAGGCTATGAGGGAGACATCAGTCATGAGTGTGAAAGGTTTGTCAGTGTCGGGGATGATAAGGACCAGGGCTGTGGTGAATTGTGTTTTCAGGTGATCAAAGGCGAGCTGTTGGATATATGTACTCCCATGTCCAAGGGTAGTCTTTCTTGGTGAGGGCTATGAGAGGGGTGGTGAGATCAGAGTAGTTGGTGATGAATTTGCAATAGAAGTTGCAAAAGCCCAAAAATGAACAAACTCCCTTGAGGGTGATGGGAGCTTTCCAGTCTGTGATGGCAGAGAGTTTGGTGGGGTCCATGGCTAGTTTCCCTTCCCCGATGATCATGCCAAGGAAGTCCATGCAAGGGACATCGAAGAGGCATTTGGGTAGTTTGAGTGAGAGTCCAAGTGTGCAAAATCAGGAGAGAACACGATGGGTACATGTTACGATTTTATCTTCTTTCTCACATTCAGACTATGTTATGTTATGTTATCTTCTTTTTACTAAGTTCTTTTCCATCGCTTGGTACTTCTTTGTCATCCACTCACGCTCCTTCCTCCTCATACCAAGCTATGTTCCCTCTATGTCTCTCCTTGTCTTCATCATCCCTTCCTTTGTCCTCCTTCTTGCTCTCTGACGGAGACAGTTACCTTTAGATGCCCTTTTCCCATCATCGGCCATCTGTCTCTGCATCTGCCTTGACTCCAGGCCGGTGATACTTCCCCTTCATTTTTTATTTATCTTTGACATCGCATTTGCGTCACCTTCCTTCACAGCCCATCATCTTGTCCCTTGACTCCTTGATGGGCTGTGACTCCATCTTTTGTTCTAGTCACCATCAGACCATTGTTGATCCCTTTATTTCCTTTTTGATGGTGACCTTTCCTCTTACCCGTATTCCAGGCTCATCATTTGTTTCATCCTCATCACTCTGATATGACTCGTCTTGTTACCATAGGAGAGTATTGTCTTCCACAGCCTCTCCCCAATACTTATACTCAACTTGTCATCTCTGATACCTTAGACTTGTTCTCTTGTAACCTATGTTGCATTTCCCTGCAATCAATGTTATTGTATGTACTTGTTGCCTGTCCCACTTGCTGGAATCGTGCCCAGCAGCCCTCATCCTCTGTCCTTGGGGTAGTTATCTTATTCTGCCCATAACTCACTTGTTGCCTACATACATATGTAGGCTCCTCATTGACTGTTGAAGTCATTCCTTGTCGACTGTTGTAGTCATCCTTGTCCCTTGTCCCTGCCCTTCTCAGTCTCGTTCCACTGCAGAGGAACACTTACCATTGCTCTATTATCTCGTCTGTGCTCCTCCACAAGCCCACCCTTGTCCTAGTCACCATCATACTATTGAGTTGACGCTCCTCTTGCATCATTCATCTTCAAGCTCCTTGTTGCCTGTGTAGGCCCCTCGTCACTTGTGCTATCAACGGCCAAGCCCTTGCCATTGTCCTTAGTAACGCCTTCGTTCTCGTCCTCATCCTCTCCTTCATCCTTGCCCTTGTCCTCGTCTTGGTCTTCGACCTCGTCCCCTTGTCGCAACATAACAGTACAGTCATGGTGGGTTTCTAATTTGTCTGAATGGATGCTGAGGTCGTCCATGTAAATCTTAAGCCACCGTTCTGCAAGCATATTGGCAAAAGAGTAATTCATGAAGGCCTGAAAGGTAGCAGGGCTGTTGTAGAATCCGAAGAACATGACTATGGGTTCAAAGAGTCCAAAGGGAGTGATGAAGGCTCCTTTCCACTGGTCCATTTCTTTAATGCAAATGTTGTTATACCCCCAGCAAACTTTGAACTTGGTAAAGTATTTTGAGTTTTTCATGTCATACATAAGGTCTTCAATGAGTGGTAGGGGGTAGGCATTGCAAACTGTGTGGGAGTTGAGATATTGATAGTCTTGGCAGGGATGAAGTTCTCTATCCTTTTTGGGGACAGAGAAGAATGGTGCAGCATGGAGAGATTTTGAGGGGATGATACGTCCGGTTTTCAGGTGTTCGTCTATGAAAACCTTACAGGCTTCTTGTTCAGCAGGGTTTAATGGGTAGACTTTGGTGATCTTGGATACAAAGATGTCTTTGAGTTCAATAGTATGATCAAATGGGTGGTGCAGAGGAAGTTGGTTGTGAAGCATTTTTGAGAAGACGTCAGTGAAGTCTTGGCACCACCCTGGTAGAGTCACCTTGCCCTTCTTGGCTTCCTGGGCAAGTTGAGTTGAAATGGTGGTGGAAAAGACATCTTCGCTGGCAAGCCATTGTTGTCATAGGTCCCATAGTTGGTCAAGTTCCATATTGGCATCAAGGTTAAGTACTCAGAGGAAGTGGTCCACATCCACAGGGTCTAGGACTGGTATCTTGCTTGCGGGGGGGCACTCACAAAGAGGCACTGTCTTAGGGTCCACAGATATGTATATCAACATGTCCCATTGTCCAGTCAATGACAGGGTTCCAGATGTGGAGCCACAGCATTTCTAGAATGATATTAGCTGTTCCCAAGTTTAGGACCATGAGGGAGAGGGTTTTTTGGTGGGGTCTGGAGGTGACAGGGACTTATATGGTGTGTCAGATGGTTCCCCGAATATTGCAGGTTCCATCCACATTGAAGGCGAGGATTGGCAAGGGGAGAGGGACTAAGGGGAGACATAGTTGCTTGACTAATGAGGGCAAAATGAAGTTTCCAGTGGCACTGCTGTCAATATGTAAGAGCAGTTGTAGTGATAGTTCCAGCTGATCTGGCTAGTGATAGGTTCAAGAGGAGATTTCTATCATTGCATGAGGACATGAGTACAGTAGCTAGTCTTTGGAGAAGGGGAGATGTCACAGAATCCTTCCTTTCTAAAAATTCTTCTTGGGTTCTTCTGTTCCGAAACACATGGTGAGGACATTGACAATCTTCTCATGGGAGTGTTCCTGTTGTTCTAAGGAGCAAAGGAGGGCTATTCCCTTGTCTTGGACTAGGGTTTCTTCAGAAGTTGTAGTGATCCTGGCTAGAACAGGTGTGGCAGATCGAGGAGTACTAGGGAAGGTGTGTTACGATATATGCGTTGACTTCTCTGTTGTTCCTCATCTCCTTGTACTACGAAGGAGGCACCATTCATGCCTTGCTTCTCTTAGACGTAGACGGGTATGCTCTGGTTCTTCTTCCATCTTCTGACTCCGCCCAGAGCGCCCCTAGGCAGTATGCCTACCCGTTGACCTAACCCTCTTCCCTCCATCCCGGTCTCTTCTTCACTTGCCAAGGTCAACGGTTCCCATCATCATTTGATACATCTTAACCTATGCTTTGTTACCATCACGGACCGGTGTTTTCTACCTCCTGGTCCGTGCTCCGTATGACACTGTATTTAAGAAGCCTTGTACTCGTAGCTCAAGCCTTAAGCTTGATCTTGAATTTATTCTCAGTTCTTGACGCGGCTTCATCCCTTCACCCCTTCGCTTCCTCGCTCTTCTCGGATCGCCTCCTTGAAGAAATCCCTTGGTCCTTGCCACGGACCTCGCCCCTTCGACTTCTATCCTCTAGGGAATAAAGTAGGCGCCTCTTCGTGAGTGCCCCCCCTAGGTTGCCCTCCCTCATCGGCTGTCTCCAAGACCGAGCGTAACAAAGATCAAGCTTCTCCCCTTTGGGAACGTATCAGCGTTTGCCCAATATTTTGTTCTACAGAAGCCCCCACCTCCGACGAAGAAACCCGAGTCCCTCGCCCCCATCCTCAGAAGAAGAGGAAGTAACCGCTAGTGAAGCTAGTCCCCCCATCACGCCCACCCGACCTTCGACCCCAGTAAACCCAATGGCATCCACCATAGCGGAAATAAAGATTTCACCACCCTTCGACTATGACGGAGACACGGATCTAGCCGAAGATTGGCTCTCTCTTGTCACTGTATACCTCATGCTCAACAAACACATCTATGACACCGACGAACGACAAGTCATCTTTGCGCTCTCCCGCATGCAACTCAACCATGCCCTCAAATGGGCCACTGCCTATCGAAAGGCAGCCCTTGCCGCCAAAGACTTCGGAAAATGGGTAGACTTCGAGAAAGAGTTCCGCACCTCATTCTGCCATACCCTTAGCAAGGAAAAAGCAGTAATCATCCTCAACACACTCACCATGGAAAACTCAGGAAGCCTCACTAAGTACATCTCCCGATTCAGAACTGCCGCAGCCAACAGCGGCATCAAAGACTTCACCGCCCTTGAATCTTTCTTCAAACAAGGGCTGATCGCCTCCCTTTGAATCAAGGTCATGACCCTAGAGAAACCACCGACCACCATCGATGAATGGTACTCCAAGACTCAGCTCATCGACACCCAGTGGAAGTTGGCCACCGGAAAGACTGAGAGGGTTGACAAAAAGCCCTCTCCAGCACCCAGACCACGTCCCCGAGACCCCAATGCCATGGACATAGACACCGTGACCACTAGACCCCTTGCTAAGCTAACCCCGTCAGAGAAAACCCGCTGCATCAAAGAAGGACTTTGTTTCAGATGCCGACGACCGGGACACAGCTCCCGAAATTGCAAGGGAACCACCCCCGTAACCATTCGAACCATCGATACACCCGACAAATCCACCAACGACAATCCAGCCGTCACTCTAGTCCAATCCCTTGAAACCCAAGGAAAGACCCATGACGAAATCATTGCGGTCCTTAATACCTGCTTCGGAAAGGAAGAGGAGAAGGATTTTTAATTAGGAAGGATGTCGGAACGTCTCCCCTTCCTACCACTAGACTAGCCCGTGTACTGCTCACCTCGACCAATGACAAGGCCCTACACCTTTCAGTTGACCTACATGGAAAGTCCCAAATCGTATCCACCAAAGCCCTCGTCGATAGCGGAGCCACCGGAAACTTCATCTCTCCAACCCTAGTCGCCACCTTACAGCTCCCCACGAAAGACCTCACCCGACCCATCTTAGCCTTCAACGTAGATGGCACCAAGAACATTCGCGGAACAATACGAAAGACGACCACTGTACGAATCACATCAGGAGATCATGAGGAAACCATTGACCTCATGATCTTGAATATTGGATGCTCGCGCCTCATCCTCAGTGAACCCTGGCTTAGACAATGGAACCCAGACATCGACTGGCAAAGTGGACACGTAAGCATCCCCGACCACGAGTCTCCTCAGAGGGAAGTGACGGTGTCTCTTCGTGAGTACCCCCCTGACGAAGAGGAGCTCGCCCAAGCACATGTACTCCGACTCCTGGAACTGGACGCCGATACACAGATTGAGAAAGACCTCAAGGAAAGGGAACAATGGCTCCAAGGACATCTAACAGCCTCGATTACCCTCTCCACAGAGATAGCACAACAGACAGAAATCAAGGAAACCCCGATCCCCAACTGGTGCCAAGACTTTTCTGACGTCTTCTCTGAAACGCTACACAATCAGTTGCCCCCTCACCGCCCATTTGACCACACCATCGAACTCAAGGACGGGTTTGTCCCTAAAATCACCAAAGTCTACCCCCTGAACCCGGCCGAATTACAGGCTTGCCAAGAATTTGTCAAGGAACATCTCGCCACCGGACGCATCGTACCCTCTAAATCACCTCAAGCCGCTCCCTTCTTTTTTGTACCCAAGAAGGATGGGAAGTTACGACCTTGCCAGGACTACCGGTATCTTAATAGCTTCACCGTTTGCAATGCCTACCCGCTACCCCTAATATCTGACCTCATCAACGACATGAAGGACTCCAAATACTTCACGAAGTTTGACATCCGGTGGGGATATAACAACATCCGAATCAAGGAGGAAGACCAATGGAAAGGAGCGTTCATCACCCCCCTCGGCCTCTACGAACCCACCGTAATGTTCTTCGGGTTCTGCAACGGACCAGCCACCTTCCAGGCCTTCATGAACTATTCCTTCGCAGACATGATCGCTGAACGATGGCTCAAGATCTACATGGATGACATCGGCATACACTCCCCCGAACTTCAACTCCACCATGATAGAACGCGATGCGTCCTCCAACGACTAAGAGAACTCAAGCTCTCCCTCAAACTCGCCAAATGCCTCTTCGATGCAACCAAGATGGACTTCCTGGGCATGATCATCGGAGAAGGACAAATAGCGATGGACCCTGCCAAACTCTCGGCCATCAGAGACTGGAAACCCCCGACCTCAGTCAGGGGTGTTCATTCATTCCTCGGGTTTTGTAATTTCTATCGGAAATTCATCCCCAACTACTCTCATCTTATGGCTCCCCTCACCGCGCTCACCCGGAAGGACTCACCCTGGGAATGGAAAGAACCCCAGGAAACCGCTTTCTCTCAGCTCAAGGAAATCTTCGCCTCTGCTCCTGTCCTCCAAATCCCTGACGTATCTCGACCCTTTACCCTCATGACCGACGCCTCCCTGGTCGCTATTGGCGCCATTCTCATGCAAGTGGACACCAACGGAGATCTCCACCCCTGCGCCTACCTCTCAAAAACCCTTGGGTCGGTGGAACGAAACTACGACATCTACGATAGAGAACTTCTTGCAGTCATCACAGCCCTGGACGAATGGCGACACTTCCTTCAAGGCACAAGCCTTCCAGTAACCGTGATCACCGACCACAAAAACCTCTCCTACATCCGAGATCCTCACAACCTGTCGAGACGACAAGCACGCTGGAGTATCTTCCTTCAGGACTTCGACATCGTATGGTGTGTAAAACCTGGAACGCAACTCGCCCCAGCCGACACGCTCTCGCGTAAGGACCACGTAGACACGAAGGACGACAATCGAGAAACAAGTATCCTACCCGAACATCACATAATCCGTGCTCTAGACCAATCCCTCGCCCGTTTTATCCATGACTCTACTGACCAAGATCCATTTGTCCTCTCTGCCCTTGCTGCGCTCAATGCCAACAGACCCCCGTTCGCTCGCTCGTCCCTCTCAGACTGGAAGTATGACGACGGCTGCCTCTACTTCCAACACCGACTGTACATCCCAGAGTCTTCTCGCCACAACCTCGTCGCCTCCATACATAACTCCCCGGTCGGAGGACACGACGGAATCACCCGCACACAAACTGCCCTGACCAAAGACTATTGGTGGCCGGGTATGAACACCTTCATTCGAAGATTTGTCCTTGGGTGCGCGACCTGCCAACAACATAAGTCGAACACACATCCTACTGTACCACCACTACAGCCCATACCGTCGTCAGCCACACGTCCATTCCAGCATATTTTGACCGATCTGATCACCGACCTCCCCGAGTCCGAGGGTAACACAGCTATTCTGGTTGTGGTCGACCATGGGCTAACGAAGGGGGTAATTTTCATCCCCTGCTCAACCAATATCTCGGCTGAAGGAGTAGCGAAGCTCTTTTTCCAACAGGTCTTTCCCCGATACGGACTTCATGACTCGGTTATTTCGGATAGAGGACCTCAGTTCGCATCGGCTTTTGCTAGAGAGTTGGCAAGACTCCTACACTATGACATCAAACTTTCAACAGCCTACCACCCCCAAACCGATGGACAAACCGAATGGGTCAATCAAGAATTGGAAACGTATTTACGCATCTTTTGCGACGGACAGCCTTCCTCCTGGGCGACCATCATTCCCTGGGCTGAGTTCCATCATAATTCCACAGTCCATTCGGTCACTAAGCAATCCCCATTCAGTTTGATCTTAGGCTATGAACTCCGATCATTCCCATCACTAGGAAAGACATTCATCCCCGCCCTCTCCGATCGCCTCCAACTCCTCGAACTCGGTCGCAAGGAGGCCCTAACTGCTCACGACAAGGCCAGGACCATCATGAAGCAACGAATCGTCAGTAGGTTTTTCCCATGGAAAGTGGGAGATAAGGTTTGGCTCGACAATAAGAACCTCCACCTCCGTTACCCCATGAAGAAGCTGGCATCCAAGAGGGAAAGACCCTTTGAGATCACACAGGTGCTATCCCCCATAACGTATTGACTGAAACTGCCTCCCACTTGGCAGATTCATGATGTGTTTCATGCCGCCCTACTTTCGCCATACAGAGAAACCGCCGAGCACAGACCTAATTACCCTAGACCACCGCCGGAGCTGATCGGATCAGAAGAAGAATATGAAGTCCATCAGATTCTAAGCCACCGAGGCTCTGCAGCACGACGGCAGTATCTGATCGCTTGGAAAGGCTATCCATCCTCGGAAAACACTTGGAAACCCGCATCCAATCTCAAGAACGCCACAGCCCTCCTCGACTCCTATAAAACCAGACATCAACTAACATAAGGAACGGATGCACCTCGCCGCTTTATTCTGTATCTCCATCTTGTTCGGTCTCGCCCTCTTAATTCAGCTCGCCGCATACCTCTTGCTCCGATACCTCCAGATCACCCAATCACGTTCTCGGGGACTTGATGGCGCCTCCATGTGAGTGCCCCCCCCGAGAGAACCCGATTCCTTCCCTTCGTACATGATCAATCACCTATTCCGCTCGTTTTCTGACCCCGCATTCCAATATCATGTCTTCCATCCAAACGCCCTTGGACACTCCACCTGGATCCGAGAACACGCAGCCCAACACCGCTGCTTCTGCCGCCTCCGTTACTGCCCATTCCACACGTAGCCTATATGTCGGACTCCTCCTCCCCACTGACGAGATCCCCTCATTCCCTCTTTTCTATAGAACTAGAACGTCTCCCAACCCTCCAGGCACAATTATTAGTAACTACCATTCTCACGTCCCCACATCTACTTCTCGCAGTCGAACAAACCCCCGCGTAC
>JBBPJX010000531.1:0-14254 GCA_038088955.1 Neotropicomus parvogracilis | reverse complement strand
CGAGCGAGGGCGCGATAAACGGGTCGCTGTCTTCCTTGCCCTTGCCCTTGCTCCTGTCCTCTCCGCCGCTCTTCCCACTCCCGCCCCGCGTGTGCACGGGCGAAATAAACGCCTCGAATGGAACAAACGACCACGTCCGTCGTCGCCTCGAGCTCGGTTGCACCGCGTCAGACTCTGACGCACAGGACGACACCGTCGTTGCCGGGGTTGGCGTGCCCCACGTTGAATTCTTGTAGGTTTGGATTTGGGCACGCGCGGACGAGGGGACGTCTTTTTCTTTGCTCTCCGTTGATGCGGCTGGCGCTTGGATGCGCATGGGAACCACAGGGTAAGCCATCGAGATACCTTCCACTGGCGTGTGACCGCCCTCGATCGTTGGCTTGGACAACTCGGTCGGCAGCGTGGACGTTGCGACGGGCTCCACCGGCGCGTGGCTCTCCCCATCTGTCGATTTGGACACCTCTACCAGCGAGTCCGGCGTAGGAGCCAGGGCAGGTACCACCAACGCGCGCTCCTCGTCCGTTGACGCTGCCACCTGCGTTGCTACAGGCTCAGGCTCAGGCTCAGGCGTAAGCGCGGCCATCGCAGCGTCTTCGTTGGACACGAGCGTAGGCGTCGGCCGGTACCGCTTCAGCATCGTCCGAAGCTCGCTCAGGTTTCTGCTCTGTTGCGACGCGGACATGGGCGTGGATGTCGGCATTGACGCAGCCGGAAAAGGGGCCGACTGGGGTTGCGAAGCCACGACGGAAACTGGAGGCTCCCTGGATCCTTGACTGGCGCTCTCGGGAGGCGCTCCCTTCTCGGCTACGAACCCACGCGTGAGCAACGACGGACGCGAAACGAAACGAGAACACCAACGTACCCGCGAGGTCGACCAAGCTCCGCTTTCGAGCGAGCTCGCGCTGTTCTCGACGCGCTTGCAAGTTTTCCCTGCGTAATTCGTTGAGCGCGTCGACTAGCGACATGGGGGTGCTCGGGCGCGGGGTGCGCGCGGGCATGATAAAGGGACGACTAGACGAACGAGCGAGGGGTTGTGATGCTGATGGAGGTCGAGATAGTGTCGCTTGGACGGACGGCGTAGTCGGCTGAGTAGACGGCAATAGGCCATCGTTGGCGATCGTCTGCGGCTCCACGGTCGGCGGTTCAACTTGCTGTACTACGGACGTTGTACTTGGTGTGTCCGTAACCATCAGTACTTTCGCTGGCTGTTGCGTTGCTGAAGGTTGCGTTGAAGTCGGAACAACCACTCCGGGAGATGCCCTCGATGGCTTGGACATCGACACGGCCGTGTCGTCCTGCATACCGGCATCCACATCCTGGTTCGGCACGTCGCCTACACCCGATGGCGCGTCCACGGGCATAGTCGCGCCATCCTCTTGTTCAGGCTCATTCCTTGCCGTCATCCCAGCATTCCCAAAAGCCTTTCCAGGCCGCACCACGCCGTTCAACGCCCTCGAGAAGAACGGGTTATCGTGTGGACCTAGAAGCGGTCGCTTAAACCTCACCCCCTTGTACGATGATATATCCGGCATTGTGATCGTCCTCGCACGTTCGAGGGGCTGCGACGCGCTCTTGGCCGAGGCGGAGGAACGTGGGCTCGGCGACGCCAATGCTAAAGCTGACGCCGGCGCGACGGGTGCTGGCTGGTACTGACCCCGACTATCTTTTTGCGACGATCCACCCTGGCTCTGGCTCAGAATCTCCCCGTCCTCTGGCGTCCCCCAGAAACGTCTAGGCCACGCGGGCGCGACGGGTGCTGGCTGGCACTGACCCCGAATCTCTTTTAGCGACGATCCACCCTGGCTCTGGCTCAGAATCTCCCCGTCCTCTGGCGTCCCCCGGAAACGTCTAGGCCACGCAGACGCGTCGTTGGGGTCTAGTTCGCCTTCTTCGAGTGTTTGCATGCGCGCGTCCCCGTCTCGATCCACATGTCCATCCCCGTCTCTGTTTTCGTCTTCGCTGACGTGTGGACTCGCAGCGTCGCGCGTCGGTCGTTCTAGATCGTTTGCAGCGCCGTCCTCCACCGCTCCCTCTCCAACCGCGTCCCCACTCTCCATAATCGCACCCTCACTCGTCCCCTGATCCGTATCCCCTCCGCACTGATCCATGTTCACATACGAATCGAACAACTCATCCGGTCCAGACGTGTCCTCGGGCATCTCGGGCACAGTCGCACTCGTACTCACAACCGCAGAGCCCGACGACACGGGTACCGCCGAAAAGGTCGCCATTGACGGGTCGACGTCGAGACCGTCCCACCCGTCCGAAGCACCACTCGGATAGGCGTCGTTACCCGCGGCTCCGAAATCCATGTCGCCAAACGAGTTGTCAAAGTCGTCTCGCGGGGGACCGTAGGAAGCAGGAGAGGGCACCACATCCTCCTGTCGAGGTCTAGATGGTGACAGTTGTGAAGAAGTCGATGCGGGTGCGAGTTTGCGTGGCTGTGATGGCGCGGCGGGGACGCTCTGAGATGGGGGCAGTGGTGGATCCACCCGAGACGTCGAGGCTGATATAGCAGCGCCAGTGCCTAAATCTCCCTCGCTGTCCGAAATCGAAATAACCTCTGCATCTACAGGTGGCGGCGCGCGTCGTCGATTCATTGTTCCTCCTTGGCCACTCTTTCGCCGCTGCGCCGGACGGATCGCCGGAATTCGATCGTCTTCCGAACTGCTCGAGATGATGATCGGATTGTCCTTGTTCGTTGATACGGTCGATCGAGGACCGCTCGAGGGAGAAGGTTGAGAAGGACGAGGACGGGGTGCTGAATCGCTCGAGTCGGTCAGTTCGATCGTGCTTCCGATTCGTTGTCTGGCCGTTTCGAGTGGACGGACGTGTGACATTTCTTCGTTGTAACTGGTGCGTTTTGCTATTGGGAGTCAAAAGCGGTGAACGCATCAGACATGGACGGGACATACCTCTAAGCCTGGGTCTGATACGCGTCCAAGCTGCCGATTCGTCCCTAGGGTGAGCTGTATTGGTATGGCAGGTCACGATACATCAATACGAGAATGTGCTACGATCGAGAGATGTACGCACTCTGCTTTTGTGCGTTCCGAAGCATATTCTGCATGGTCAATCTGTGCATGTTTTTGGGCTGTGTGGTCACTTTGCGTGCCGTCATCGGTGGTCCGCGTCGCAACGACGTCGGCGAGTGTTTCTCTTGCGTCTTTTCCATCTCCTTGTCTCGTGCGTTGGCTCTTTGAACCCCCTGCGAGAGGGTCAGGGGAAAGTCCGACGTGGATGCGCCGCTGCTCGTGCTCTCGGCGAGAGATACTCTCGAACGTCCCGTGGCCGGAAGCGTTTTGAGATTTTTCTGCGTCGACGGCTGCGCGCGCGACGCGTGGCCTGCGTCTCTACTGCCAGATGGCGACGCGGACGAGTGTACACGGGCTGCGCTCGTGGTCCCGTTTGAGGTATTCAAACGGGGCAGCTTGCGTCGCTTGCGCGCGCTGGACGAGGACTCGTCTGTGGATGCCTTGCGTTTCGAGATGGGAGCGCGGACGGGGTCAAGTTCGTGTTCTGACTCGTCGTCGCCCATGTCGGCGTCCAAGTCAAAGTCGGTGTTGGATTGGATGCTGGCACGTCGCGTCGACGGCGAGCTGGTCGCTGGTTCTGGTGGTGGTGGTGGTGGTGGTAATGATGATGATGATGGGGCGTGTCAGTACAAAATGTGAAGTCGCCGCATGCGACTTGCCGGGAGAGGTCATCGTTCGACAGCGCCACAAAGTTCAAGTTCAAGCTACGGTAAATATCGACGCGACAAGTCTTCCATTAGGGATCCTTTGTTCGTCCACCCCCTTCGGACGAGCAACAAGGAACTTGCTCAAATTTGCATCGCGACCCTCCGCTTCCAAGTTTTTCGAGGCTACATTCGTGTTTCCATGCCATCGCTACACTCGTAACGCACGCTTCTTCGACCGCATGTGGAGGGCATGTTTGCTGTAGTGCTGTGGAGCGGGCATAGCTTAAGATTCTCTACGAGTACGTTCTAGTCTCCAGCTCCCTACAGTGTGACGATGGGTTGCTGTTCGAGCACCGGAAAGCGAAGGCCACACTCAACAGAGACGTCGACCGTGGGTTTCTATGCATTCCTTTCAAGTTAGTTTGTCAACTAACACTTCCCCGTAGTACGACCCTCCAATGAACGACGTCGACGAGACA
Organism: Neotropicomus parvogracilis; assembly: GCA_038088955.1. Taxonomy (NCBI): domain Eukaryota; kingdom Fungi; phylum Basidiomycota; class Agaricomycetes; order Boletales; family Boletaceae; genus Neotropicomus; species Neotropicomus parvogracilis. Next base: position 10,093 of record JBBPJX010000531.1, on the reverse strand, counting down.
GTTATTACGAGTATGAAACACACTCTTACACACGTTCTACAACTATGGCTAATGAATATGTAGGTATCCGAGCGACGGATGTCGCTCTAGGTCTTAGACGACTCCCCGCCGGTTTTTACATTGTGCTGCATCATAATAGTCTAGAATGGAGGACCGAAAATAAGTTGTCATCGGTGAATAACGACATCGTCGAATGGAATGAACCGTTTCCGATGTGAGTTCTCCCTCATCCAACCTGGGTTAGTCTCAACAGCACTCGCAGACCGTCAGATCCGTCTGCCACCGTATCCTTTGAGGTCTATGCATCCTTCGAGTTCCGGCCCATGTTGGATGTTGGAGAACTGCTCCGAACGTTAACAGTTACCGTGGAACAACTATTGGATTACAGTGCAAGGGTTGCTCGTGAGTGGCATCGTTTTCGTACAAGGTTCTCGGTAATCACACCCCTGCAGCGTTTTCCCTCTTACCAAAGGATGGGGACGTTGTATCCCCGTGTTCATCCATTTTGGTCACTGTCCGGCGGCGCAAGTGTAGAGGCAGTGACCCATCAGCGTCTGACGACCTTGGCCCACACAGCGTGAGTTGGCGACCCGTTTCAGTGCAATATCCGTTGGTCAATATTTGGCCATAGTCCAGTACAGAATCCCAAGGCGAACTAGAAGATGCAACAAACCATGGCCACTGTGCCCTCTCTCGCTTCCGAAAGCACGGTGAAAAACGGGATCTAGAGCGTTCTGTTGAAGCGTTTGAGTGGGCACTCGGTGTTTGTCCACTGGACCATCCGTGTCGTGCAGTTGCTCAGTCGAACCTGGCGATGGCAAAGTTCATCCATTGTCGGGCCAAAGACACGGATTCCTCCCTCGAGGTCCCTCTTGGCTTGTATCGCGATGTACTTGCTACCCGTCCTGTCGGCCACCCTGACCGCCCTTCTACATTGATTCAGCTGGCCGCAGTCCATCTCGCGCGACTCGAGAAGCAGAGAGATGAAGATGACGTGGCGCAGGTTGAATCATTGTTGCACGAGGTGCTGGAACTTGGTTCTGCAGAGAGTCATGAGAACCGAGCTGCAGCTTTCATGCTCCAAATGCACGCGAGACGCACAGTGGACGCTGTTAAGGAGGTTGGCCACTCATCAATGGACCAAGATTCAACTTTGCACCTGACGTATGAAGACTTGTGGATTTCCAGTGTCCAGTTGCTGGAACGCTTTGAGCGCTTTGGTAATCTAATCGACCTCCAACAGGCAATCGCGATTTTGAAGGAATTGGCCAAGTCAACATCAGTCCGGGGCGATCACAAAGAACTGTCAAATCTCGGCGCGGCATTGTTGTATCGATTTCATCAGCTCGGGCACCTCAGTGACCTCGAGGAAGCCATTTCGACACTTAGGTCTGCTGTTGACCTCATCCCTGTCGGTCATCTCGATAAGTTCACTTGCCTCAACAACCTTGGTAGCTCTTTCGTCGCTCGTTTCGACCGCCTCGGAGAGCTGAGTGACCTTGACGACGCAATTTCGTCTCTCAGGGATGCCGTTGACCTCACCCCTCATGGTCATCCTGATAAGCCTACCTGCCTTAACAACCTCGGAAGCTCCCTCCTCACTCGATTCGGTCGTCTAGGGCAACTGAAAGACCTCGGGGATGCAATTTTCAGGTATCGGGACGCAGTTGATCTCACCCCTCACGGTGATCCCGATAAGCCCGCCCGTCTTAACAACCTTGGCAACTCCTTCTTTGCTAGTTTCGGCTGCTTCGGAAAGCTGACTGATCTCGAGAATGCGATTTCAAGGTATCGGGAAGCTGTTTCCCTTACCCCTCATGATCACCCTCAAAAACCTACGTGTCTCAGCAATCTCGGCAACGCTTTCTTCACTTGTTTCAGGTGCCTTGGAAAGCTGAGTGACCTCGAGCATGCAATTTCGAGGCACAGGGATGCTGTGGACACCACCCCCCGTGGTCATCCTGACTTGCCGATCCGTCTCAACAATCTTGGTAGTTCACTTGTTGCTCGTTTTGAGCGCCTCGGGGAGCTCGGCGACCTTGCGGACACGATTTTGATACTGAAGCAAGCTGTTTGTCTCACTCCTCATGGACACCCTAACAAACCCACGTATCTCAACAGCCTTGGTGGTTGCCTCTTCAGTCGCTTTCAGCGCCTTGGGGAGCTAAAGGATCTCGGGGATGCGATTCCATTGCTTCGGGAAGCCGTTGACCTCACCCCCCACGACCACCCTGACAAGCCTGATCGTCTCAACAACCTTGGAAATTCGTTCCTCGCACGTTTTCAGAGACTGGGGGAACTGACTGACCTCCAGGATGCAATTTCGAGGTACAGAGATGCTGTTGACCTCACTCCTCGTGATCACCCTCGCAAGCCCGTCTGTCTTCATAACCTTGGCACTTCCCTTTTCACTCGTTTCGAGCGTTTCGCGGAGCTTAGCGACCTTGGGGATGCGATCTCGACCCTCAACGATGCTGTTGACCTCACTGCCCACAGTCATCCTAATAAGTGCATCCGTCTTAACAACCTCGGCAACACCCTCCTTACCCGTTTCGAGCGTCTTGGGGAGCCGAGTGACCTTGAGGCAGCCATTTCGACGCTCAAGGAAGCTGTCGACCTCACACCTCGTGGCCACCCCAACGAGCCCACGTATCTCAATAACCTCGGAAACGCCTCCCTCGCTCGTTTCTGGCGCCATCGGGAGCCAAGTGATTTGGAGGATGCAATTCTGAAACACAGAGATGCTGTCAAACTTACCCCTCATGGTCATCCTGAAAGGTCCGCTCGTCTGAACAACCTCGGTGGCTCCTTCAAGGCTCGTTTCGAGCGCTTGGGGGAGCTGAGCGACCTGGAGGACGCAATGTCGACACTCAGGGAAGTGATTGACATCACTCCCCATGGTCACCCTGATCTGCCGGCCTGGCTCAGCAATCTCGGCAGCTCCTTCGTCACACGTTTTGAGCGCCTTGGGGAGCTGGGTAACATTGAGCAAGCAATTGTCTTGTATTCGCATGCCGCTTTCGCTCCTATTGGCCCCATTCATGTTCGATTTCGTGCATCACAAGAATGGATAACATGTGCCCGGCGTATCCGCCACCACTCTCTCCTCCATGCCTATTCCATTGCCATTGACCTCCTTCCTCAACTCGCATGGATTGGCCTCTCCCTGACGCAACGTTACTCTGAACTCATGCGGGGTGCCGATGTAGCGCGGGAGGCGGCAGCTGCTGCACTGGACTCCGGCCTGTCGGAAACTGCCGTAGAATGGCTCGAGCAAGGACGTTCGATCGTCTGGGGTGAGCTCTTTCAGCTTCGCAGCTCTTGTGAAGAGCTGTCTTGTCACCCGGAACACGCCCGTAGACTTCGCGAACTGTCTGCCGCACTAGAACATGCTGGCACCACTCGCGAAAAAGTGTTGTCCACGGATCTCGATCCCAGTGCAGCAAATGGTGCTACAGAGTCTTTGCGACAAGAGACTGACAGATACCGCGCGCTCGCGATCGAGCGAGATAAATTGCTCCAGGAGATCCGGAGGTTGCCAGGCTTTGAACGGTTCCTCCTTCAAAAGGAGTTCTCTGAGTTTCGTATCTCGGCACACTCAGGACCGATAGTCGTGCTGAACGCTACAGAAAGTCGCTGCGATGCATTGATCGTCCTTGCCGACGTGGACCATGTCGTTCACGTTCCACTTCCCAGCTTCCCTTTCAAGCGAACCAAAGGTTTTCAGAACATGCTGGAGAAGCTGCTCGGTCATGCTCGTGTCATTCGCTGTGATAGCAGGGAGGGTGGACGTGCAACACAGGCTTGCGTCAGCTGGGAATCCCTCTTGTCCACTTTGTGGAACGGCGTTGTCAAACCAGTCATGGATGCGTTAGCCTTCTCGGTAAGTGGTGACAAGACACTTGAACTCATAGTCCGTCTAATTATGTCTCCCCAAGGCTCCTGAGAACCTATCACGCATCTTTTGGTGTCCGACTGGCCCTTTCACGTTTCTTCCTGTCCATGCAGCCGGGTTCTACGACGCACAGCACTCGCAACCTGGACACAAAGTATCCGACTTTGTCGTCTCGTCATATGTGCCTACCCTTGCCATTCTTGCGTTGTCACTCGATCTCAGTGTGGCACACAACAACGATCTTCGCCTCCTCACCGTCCATCAGCCACCCTCAGATGGTCTTTGCACACTTCCAGGCGTAGCCACCGAACTGAGACACATCGAGGAGGTCATTAAGAATTCACCCTTGTCGTGCGCTACCCTTGTCGAGTCCTCAGCCGGAACGGTCGAGGAAGTGCTCTCCCTAATGAAGGAAGCGCACTGGGTACACTTTGCATGCCACGGCGTCCAGGACGGCGTGGACAGCGGACTCTGTCTCGCCGACGGACGCCGCCTAAAGCTGCACGACATGATCACATTGTCACGGCCCCGCGGCGGATTCGCCTTTCTCTCCGCGTGCCAGACGGCGATGGGCGACGAGAGTCTGTCCGACGAGGCGATCCATATCGCAGCGGGCATGTCGTTCGCGGGGTACGGCGGCGTCGTCGGTACGATGTGGTCGATCAGCGATCAAGTTGCGCCAGAGGTGGCGAGGGACGTGTACGAACAGCTCTTTCAGGGCTGCAGCGCAGTGCCGGATCATCGCGAGGCTGCGCGCGCGCTGCACGGAGCCGTTGGGCGCCTTCGAGATGGTGGCAAGGCGTCGTTTGTCTCGTGGCTTCCGTTCATCCATGTTGGTCTTTGAGTGATTGGGTGAATGGGAAGATCGATGGGGCAGATTACGCTCTTATTTTCATACGTGTGTGTAACGACTGGCCAGGCTTAGCGAAGTCCAATAAATCCCAGGTAGCCCCTGCCTCTAGGACGATATGGTCTGTAAGTGATAATCCAGGTAAAGTAAGACGTCTCCGACTCATTACTACGTCATGCACTCTCGGTCGATTCTGATGCCGTCGCCTAGATAGTCTATTCTCCGGTGAACAAACGTACGATCAAGTAAGTCGTAGAACCAATGAAACGAGCGACTGTCGGGAAATTGAATGTGCTGTGCGGGAGTGAACGACAAGACCTCTTACATGCCAACCCTGCGATGGAGAACAAGATGAACGACATGTACCCATTCACGGGGGCCGAGGACTTCCCGCTCCCCGGGCTAGGGACTGCGGAACTGTGCCCGACATCATGATGTGTCGGACGTCAGGTCATACAAGTGAAACGCACATACATGACGATCACAGCGAGCAACGCCTGGACGAATTTGTCAGCAAAACGAAGCCGTCGTTCGCAACGGACGAAAAAACAAACATTGCTCAACGTCCAGGCCAACAACACCTACGACCAAAGCTGAAGAATCAGGTACTATCTCGGCGAGAGGTCAATGTCGGACGCACGTTGGTCCGAAAAGTCTTGTAGTAATCCTCTTTCTCCGTCCTCGGGTCCACTTTCTCTTCTTTCGCCTTCTGCGGCTGCGTCGACAGGAGGAGCTTCGCTTCTTCGTACGCAGCATCGATGTCCTTTTCCTCCGACGGCACGGCGATTTCGACTTCGTTCTTATTGGGACCTTTACCGACGGAGACGATCCCGAGGTCGGTGGAGACTCTGTTGTCGCCCTTGGTGCCCCACGACACGTCGTGAACGTTGGCAAACTGGCAAGTAAACATGAGCGGTCTATCTCCAGAAAAACCGAGCGGAACGGACGTACGGCGTATACGTTCAAGACCGCGATGTATGACAAAACCATCAAAAGGTATTGAAGAAGAGAGGTGAACATGTGCCATGGGTCAAACTAGACCGTTTTCAGAAGTCTCGACGAGCTATACGTTGGGTGTGGACATACGGATAAGAGCGACGAAACGAGGTAGAGCCCGAGTGTAGCCCCGAGCGAAAGGACGATGTTTCGGAAGATGCTATTCACAAGGAAGTCTGTGACTCGAATGGCACGACCCTCCGACTGGGCAACGCTCTGAACGCCTTTATATACGAGAAGGGATGCCGAAACCTATCGTGCGGGTATCAGTGCAGATTATTTAATGGAGAGCACACGAGTCGCACCGTCGTGTAAATCGTAATCAGACTAAACCCAACGATGGCAATGGTATACGCCAATTTGGCACCTTGCGGTCGATTACCCAGGGAAAGCAGAAAACAAGTGATGAGTAGCCCGAGGTAAATGTAACCGACAACAAGGTTCGGGTAATGCAAATTTGGGACATAGTATTCTAGCGCGTTTGTGAGGATAACAAAGGCAACATAACAATTTCCCTGAAACAGGTCTAGCATGAACGAAGGTGTTCCAATACAAGAGAGACAAGACGTACGAGAGCGAACCAGGAGAATATCAAGTTGTACACCTGGTAGAACATTTCGACATGAAACCAAAACTTGCGAAGGAAAGAGTGTGATGAGCGATAGATGTAGTGAAAATGCACGATACTGTGCACCGCAGCGAAGAATGATCCATTGAGCCAACGCCGGCGTTGCGATATCAGCTCCGGAACCCTGTCGGGAACGTCGGTAACGGCATAAGCTGATTTCACATAGTGTAGAACCCATGACCCTCCGCGCTTCGAGACTAGTTCCCAACACAATATCTAACACGCCCATGAACAATTGGATCGCAACAAAACTGGTTACTTACCCGATCCTCGGCGAGGTACATGTTGGCAGTGAAGATATCTGTGCCCGCGCCATGCATCTTCTCCCCTAGAAAGTACTTTTGCAACGGGCCATGTCCCATAACGTCGTTTTGTAAGGCGTTGTACCGATATGCACTGAATGCACCGGGTAAGACAGTGATGTATCCAAACACGCTCTCGAGAGGTTTATCCAGGATATTGGACATCTTGTACTCAAAGTTTTGTGCTGCGACAAGCGGATTCATCAGGTTTTGTCCATACTTGCCCTTGTACGCAACAACCTCTCCGCAGGCACCACCCACGTCGGGGTCGACACTGAAAGCTTTCCAGAGATGGTATATAGAAGAGGGACCGGGCACCGTCCCAACGTCGAGGAGGACACAGACATTGGGTTGCAGGATGGGGCCGAAAGCGTTGAAAAACCAGCGGTGGGAGTTGATTTTCTTCTGGTTCTTTTCTTTAAGGCAGAAGATGAGCTGAACAGGGAATATATCCTCAATCTCAATCTTGAACGAGGGCGAGACTGAAACTGAGACTGCAGCTCGTTCAGGATATTATTGCTCACAGTTTGCGCGAGTACTTACCCTGGGTCGTATACTCGTAGATGTGGGCTTTCACAGGTCTCCCGTTTACAATGTTCTTTGCGACGATTAGCACAGCTTATCCAATTACTCTCTGCACACACCTTGGCTAATCCCTCCTGATATACACCCATCGTAGCCAAGACGCTCAGCGCCCGGGGGTTAATTCTTTGACGACCATCGGCAACAACGCAAACTACAACTTTTTTCCACCCGTCTTTTCCCCAAGTCCTGCTCCGATCACGTTTGCACAAATGGGTAATGTTCTTGATGAGACCTTGCATCGATTGACAAAGCAGTTCGTCAGTCTCGTTGTACATCGTTATGACTATAAACAACTCGGTGCGTCGTGGAGGATCATAATGGATTTGCCTCAGAGTAAACCCAGCGCCCTTGAAGTCGTTTGGATCGCATGTCGCCGCCGAGTACCGCAAATGAGTAAACTCACGCTCGTTGCGCAAGACGCACGCGTCGAGTAGTTTCGAGGGTATGGCGGAGTCGAGCACGAAGTTGCCCTGGAACAACTTGATGGTTTTGAGCGTCCTGTACCTTTGCGGAATCTGCTGTGGTATTCTGCTGTACCGGGTACTAGCCTCAGATAGAGCGCCATCGACACCCGAGAGGTAACCACTCCGGAAGGAGTTGCACGTATAGAGGCTATCTCTCTGTGGGGTTTCGCCCGTGCCTACGATGAAGCCTCCCTGTCCATTACATGAGGCAAGTTCAAATTGTGATTGCGGACGCAGACCGGGCGTGCCTGCCTCATGTTCTTCGTATGGGCAGCATGTCGCACCATTGAAATCATTCAATAGCTGCGGTGGCGACGGGGGAATCGGAATCGCTGTGAATGTTTCTTGGAGGAAAGAGACATCTTGGGGTTGTTGCTCCTGGTACAGATCGTGCAGAGGAACAACACCGAACGAAGATCGAGGACCTGGTGAATGGAAGTGCTGGTGCGCATTGTACTGAGTATGTTCGTATCGCACCGAGTGTCGAGAGTCAGGCTGGCTGTATTGCGACTGCCGTTGATCATGTGAGCTTTCTGCAGTTAGCTGAGTCGCATCAGGGTCAAACCCGTCGTTGTAATGGCCATGCTGTGCTTCGTCCGCCTTGGTGCCATTCGTTCAGCGAATTCTGGACAGAAACAGGACGTTGACTTACTTCTGGGTAATCCGACATGTCTCTTAGTTTGAACCTGTCGCGGCGCGGTGTGTAAGTTGGACGAAAACCGAGTGAGCGGGCAATTTCCGTCGGGGGACTGTATCATAACCTCCACAGCTTGTCGAGTACAACTCTAGAAGGCCATAGCCACGTTCCTGAATTCTTGGACTGCAGTCCACTTTAAGACGCTCTTCAAACGGCGCTGATAGGTCGACTGAATGAGGTCCAGACTCGAAGATGTGCTCGCGCGCCACTGAATCTTCTGATCGCCTGTACTAATCTGATCATGCGTGGCGGAGGGGTGATAATTTGATTCTCTGGTATTTGGTGGCCAACATCCGTCAAGATTTCCGTGAAAAAAACCAGGACAGCATAGAAAGCCAGACATGAAACCCACCTTCCAGCTTCAGACGTCCATTCGCAGCGAAGAGGGAAGAACCCTCCAATCATGATACATCACGAGTTTTCCTTGGCAGGAATACATCAGTCCGACAAGACACCGCCAGAGTGGTACCCAGGCCATATATGAATTTGAAGTTCCACACCTTTTGGCCGCCAGACGGGCTTGGTACTCCCTCAAGTCATCCAGTGAGCCGCATGTTCACAGCCTTGAAACCATTCCATTCCTTGATGGATGGTCTCGAAGCCATACGTGCGGCTGGTGGCTGGCGGCTGGCACGTGTAGTGCTGGTTCTGATCTCCCGTCTGCTGGCCTTCAGCGCGAGTTATTACGACTCGCACCTCGTTGCATCCTCTTCCTGAACTCATCCTGTCCTCGTCTCGGGCTTCCCAAGCAGGTGAGTTGAGTCCCTAGTATGGCCCCATAGACTCGACTGCAAGTCGTCGTATCAACCCCACGACCCCCTGGAAATGTCGTCTAGAACGTCATAAAGGACCCCCTGCAAGCCGGTTCGATTCGCCCCAAACGCCCACATGCTCCTTCAATTGGCGTGCTCGAGCGTCACCTGCTAGTTCCATCGCATGCCCGGCCCGCCAATGAGATCGTCCTGCTGATTATTCTTTGCCTGCACGATTTTCCCCTCCCTCTGAGCTCCCTCCGGGCTTCCGTACGCTTCATCATCCTCACCCTCGACCTGCGTGCGCCTGTAGTTTTGTGAGTCCTTATCGATCCCTTTGTTGAGCGCGACAACTCCAGCTCGTTCGAGGCAAGGGTAAAGGTTCGGCCGGTAGGCGAGGTTGGAGCCCCAGCGACCTGATACATAACAAGTAGCGCATGACCTCTGAATCATTCATGACGAGGAATACGATGCCCAGTGTGTCGATGTTGTTGGAGAGCAAAGAGGTGACTCTCGATGATGAGGGACAAGATGATGCTGTCTATTTGGCTATCTTACGTAACCAAGTGTCTACACCAAAATTTTGAACCTGTTAGCACTACAGCCTTCTCAGACTATCCTGGCACACGTTTATTATGGTATTTGTGACCATATTCAAGCAGCCTACAAATCGCACCAGTCAGATCATCGGAACCAGAAGAACGTTCAAACTATGCATTACCAGTCGGGTTCGATTTCCGTGATCACCCTAATCCTGAATTCGACGGATGGCGTCAGTAAATCGACCATCTCGTTGCACGGAGCGTCCTACTGAGTTTTTTTGGTCTCTTCCAACTCGTGAAATACCACCCATCCAGTGCGCGGCTTCCTCGTAAACAGTACCGACGTCGGATGAACATGTAGAACCTACGGAAGGTAAGAAAT
>JBBPJX010000530.1:0-14290 GCA_038088955.1 Neotropicomus parvogracilis | reverse complement strand
GAACACGGAACCCTGCCAAATCGGCGTGAATAAGGTCGTCGGCCACATACCATCATAGAACGAACAAACCTTGAATTCCTTCTTCCCGTCCACGCGACGCATCCGCACTGCATTCACGCTTCCATATTTTTCGAAAAACACCTCCAGTTCCTGTTGAAGCCCCGATTCCTCCTCTCCAAACCCTTTCTATCCCATCGGCAAAACAAACAGGTCCGGTCAGCCTCCCCGAAAACGGGTTCTGAGAGAGAAAAAACGTACGGCGTAGACGCTCCGCTCGAACTGATCTTTGGGTTTCTGCACCTCGGTCGTGCGTCGCACGTTCTCGCCCTTGTCATCGACTTCGAGCTCCGTGCTTGTTTTCAGCGCGCTTAAGATGAACTCGTGACCCTTGGCAGCGTGATCTCTCATGCGCTTGAACGACGAGACGGTTTTGATGGGGACCCAATGGTCGGCGTTCGCAGTGTGCAACGTCCACATGAATCTCGATGAGAACGTGTCAGTCCGGGACAAACGTTTCAGAAAAGCAGACCTGGAGCGTACTTGTCGTAAGGGAGGTTCGAGTCTGCAAAGTAGAACTCGACTGGAAGATGATCTGTGTGAGTCGCGAACGAGACGGAGAAGATTGGAGAACGTGCCTTGTTTGCGAGCGGCAGTGAGGGATTCGTCGTCGTACATGGCGCCACTTGATGCTGGCTCTTCTGCTGTAAGGGATATAGGAACATGGTCGGCTGGTACAGGCTCAGATACGGACATGATCGAGTCAAGTAAGGCAAGGAAGGAAAAGAGCTTGAGAAATAACGAAGGCGATGCTTAAGAAAAAGAAATCAGATAAAATGGACCGAAACTGATGTCGACGGTGCGCTCGACGAAGTCCGGGGTGGACCGTGTAGGTATGAGTTCAAGTTGGCCAATAACCCGGTATGAGATGAGTGTAGATCGGGTTTAGCCGGACATGACTCTTAGTACCATCATAGTGACCCGTTCCTTGACTCAACTTCCAACAAGTTCAAGTAGATAGTAACCGGTATCAGACCTCACCTCGGTTAACACTGCTATGTCGCGCTTGATTCTAAATGGTGAGTAGCCCAAAGTTTGCTTCGTATCAACTTGATACGATAGGACCATTTAATGATACTAGACCAAGTTTGGGTTTCCCGCACCAAATGCATCATTGCTTCTGAGACTGGGTGACTCTCGTATGGAAAATCATTTTTTAGTCTTACGACAGGCGTATCTGCTGTACAAGCCCTAGCTGCAAGTTACCCAAAAACGAGCGGACATCTCAATATGAGACAATTTAAATCTTACCACGAGAAACTGAAACAGCAGCATTTGCTTGAAAAGGAGCAATATAATCTATGAGGTAACGCCACATTCATTGCAGGTTCGAAGTGAGACAGAGTCCGAGGTTCAAGTACGACCGTGGCGGGATCTCATCCTCTCCCACTCCCAGTTTCCTTCCCCCCTGTTACTAGCACCATGAACTTTGGGACGCTAGTGAAACTCATATTCTGGATCTGTCTCCATGAACTTTATGCAATGTACAAAGCCTGCCGCTTGCCCCCAGGCATTTCTGGTCTTCGATGCGTCTTCGAGATCCCCAAAGAGAAACCTTGGTTGAAGATCCTCAAGTTCAATCGAGAACATGGTCTGGCAAGCCCGGATCATGAAGTTCGCCATCGCTGATCGTTCGTATGGCAGGCGACATCGCGTCCGCGTCGTTGTTCGGATACAATATCATATTCGTTTCCTCCGCCAAGATTGCTGGCGATCTCCTCGACAAGCGTAGTATCAATTACTCTGACCGCCCTCGGTCGATCATGGGTGGAGAACTGTCTGGCTGGGGCAAGATGATGTTGCTGTGCGACCACACCAATTGGTTTCGTGCCCAGCGGAGATGGATCGCGCACGATATCGGTAGTCACGCTACTGTAACAAAGCTGCATGGCATGATCGAGGTCGAAACTCGGCGCTTTCTGCGATCGGTGCTCGAGGAGCCTGATAGAGTCCAGGCACATGTACGCAAGTATGCATATACTCGGGACGGATCCTCTCACCCGCATAACTCACGATTTGTAGGGATTTTACCTCCATCATCTTGCGCCTCTCGCATGGATATATTACTCGGGAGGGCGATGACCCTCTGGTCAAGCTAGCTGAAGTAGCGAACTCACAATTATCAAAGGCGACGGTAGCTGGTGGACACTTTGTCGATGTCCTTCCTTTTCGTAAGTGAGCGATGTGTTTTAGCCCGTCCAGAGTCCCTCAAATTTCTGCAGTAAAGTACGTCCCGTCGTGGTTTCCCGGCGCCAGCTTTAAGAAGAGGGCCAAGGAATATGCCGCTGTCGTGCACGACCTGCTGGAAGTCCCCCACAATTATGTGATGTCTCAGCTGGTGAATTTCGTCGTCATTTTGCCTTTACGCAAGTTGACCCGGTTTTTGAGGCCGCTGGTACAGCACTACCATCGCTTTCTTCTCGCCTATTAAACACGCCAGACCTTACAGAAGAACTACTAGACAACATCAAGTGGACTGCGTTGACGATGTATCGAGGTGGGTGCACAAGGTTCTAACCAGCGACCTGTGCTTCCTAGTAACGGTGTCAAACCTATAGGTGGCGCAGACACGGTACGGTACCTGTCTCCGCTATGACAAACCCATATCCAAACGTTCTGTCCAGTCCACCTCTGTTGCTTATGCTTTCTACCTTGCCATGACTCTCTATCCGCGCGTCATGAAGAAGGCGCAGGAAGAGCTGGACTCTGTCGTTGGCACTGGTCGATTACCAACGTTCTCCGACCGACCGTCTCTGCCGTACGTAGAAGCCTTATTCACAGAGCTTTTGCGATGGCACACTCCGGGTCCGTTGAGTAAGTCCTATTTCCAACTCCCTATCAACTAATTATCACACCATCGACCGTTAGCTCTGAGACGTACGAAGACGGATGACGAGTACGACGGATATCTGATTCCCGCAGGCTCTTATGTCATAGCCAACATCTGGTGAGTCGAAAGCGCTCACGCAGCACGCTATACACCGGACGTCTCATTATCGAGACCAGGGCTATGCTTCGCGACGAGAGAACGTACACGAATCCTCTGGAGTTCAAACCCGAACGGTTCCTCGGAACTAATCCGGAGCCTCATCCCTTGAATGTATGCTTCGGTCTTGGGCGACGGTAAGATACGATTCTGTCGTCGAGAAGACGCGTATTGACCATCCGGTCCGTGCATAGTCGATGTCCAGGTGAGTCATAGCCGGCCCCATCTCCATTCCAAAATACCGTGTCGACCTCATGCTCCTCCACCCGTTCAACCGAAACAGGCTTTTTCCTCGCACATTCGACCGTCTGGCTCGTGTGTGCTCAGTCGCTCGCTGTATTCAACATCTCGAAACACGTCGAGAATGGAGTCGAAGTCACGCCCGAGTTTAATCAAGTTGGAGGGACGATCGTGTCAGTGTTCGAGACGTATTTTTGGCGCGATGCTATCTGTCCTGACCATTTTCATGGTTTTCAGCCATCAGGCGCCTTTTAAATGCTCAATAAGCCCTAGATCGACAGCGGCCGAACGTCTTGTCAGGCAGGAACCCTCCGTGTAGGGTGGCTAAATTCTTAGAGTGGAGTGGATAGCCCATAGAGGTATGCATGCGTGTCGTCAACTGACGAGCCAGGAAACAGCGTTCACTGCAGGCTTCATAGGAAAGAACTTCCAGGACAGCAAGGAATGCATTCGGCCGTTGCGGCGATAAAAGGATAATAAAAATAACCATTACTGTAATTTCGAAGAAAAGATATCCCTCAACCACCCCGTGGGCGCCGATGGACCAACAGTAGCGAAATAAAGGTGAATCAGAATTGAATGTGTCCCATCCTTTGTATTATAGTAGCACTGTCGGCGCATGTGTCCCTGCTCGAACGACGTCCCTCGCCGCGGACTAGCCAGATCGCGCGAACCGTCGTCAGTCCCTCTGACTGACGCGTCGATGATCCAACCCAGTCTTTTCCTCCGGCACAGCGGCGCTTGGCTTGGCTTTGACCCATCTTCGCAAGGCCAACTGCAACCACGTCATGAAGTCGTGCGATCCAGCTTTCCGTAGGTACGTTTCGTAGAAGAAGTCAAGGAACAACAGGAGATAACTGAAGATGATCACACCCCCGAAGATGCCCACCGTGAGCGTTCCAGCACAACCTCCATTATGTGGGAGATATTGAGGGAACCAGTTATACGCGACGTACTGGTAAACTGCCGTTCGTCATAAAAACGTAGCACGAGAATACGACAATGCTCACTTGCAAAATTTGCTACAGCCAGGATGGCCACGAATTGGCAGATCTGCACCGTCGTGAGGTACCGCTTCCACTGAATCGCGTTCAGTATGAATCCCAACAAAGCAGACGATCCTTACCCATATTTTGGCACCGCCTGCTGTTGCATAGTAGTAGTAGTCTTCAAGCTGCCTGTCAGCGCCAGAATATATAAACGCCTCTGACACGCACACATTAATACATGAACACCGAGGTTAAGATATACCGGAACCCAGCACTGGAACGGAACATGAGCCCGCGAGTCGAATTATATAATGGACGATACCAACCGCCGTTGCTCGGCCGTTCAGCTGGACGAAGGCCAGAACTGCCGTAGCCGCATGGTGGTATACGTGCAAGAACGCTTTTCGGTCGAATAATCAGAGTTGTGCGCGTTGGTGATGAGAAGGCAAGACACCCACAAAGACGCTTCTTCTTCAGGGTCAAAAAGACCGTGTCGATGAGTTCGTAGTACTTGAAGTAATAGTTCAACATCAGGTAAAACTCCAGTCTCTTGAACAAGGTTGTACGTTCAGTCGAGATCACAGAAACGATGGAATGCTCACTTTTGTGTAGGCTTCGGTGGAACACAGGGAACCGTACGTGCCTATTTCGGGCTTGAGCCAATTCGAGAATACCTCTTCGCCGTTGAGTGCCATGAGGATGAGGCTCCCGATACTCAATATTAAATTATGGGCTCGGAACAAGGTGGTCAACTTCAAAGGGGGTTTGTCCTTCATAGCTTCACGAGTCCCGAACACGATCACAAGATACGTCACAGTCATACTAACGACCATGGGCCATGTCGAGAATGGGGTTTCGCCCGGCACGAAAGTGGTAAGGTGTGGTGGAACATGGTCAACGGTCAGGAAGGAAAGGATAAAGTTGGCGAGGTAGGGCATGGTGAATCCAAGGGCCTGAGGGGCGTCGAATGACATTGTCTACTTGTATTCCTCCATGTCGAACGCCGGGCAGGCGGGCAAAAAGCTATTGGAACTCGCCTGACGTGAACTATTGTCGATTATGTGGCCCACTGCGGCGCAGTATATTTGCCGGGACTTGGAGCAAAACAATTCTTCCGCTGACCAGATAAATGAGTGACGAGACGTCCGCTGGCGAATAACCATATTTGGCAAGTACCTAGAAGTTGTGGCAGTCCCGTCACAGCGCGACCGTGGAGTGGTCACAACCAGTCACTACGGTCACATGGGCCCCGCGAACAACCCCGTCGAACCCGTGGGAGAGCACGGTGATCAGACGACAACGTCAGCGATACCATGCGAGGATAAAAACGTCGTATTGAGGCTCTAACACGCATGCCGAGTCTCCCTAGGTGTCTACTCGACTACCTACCGTCGGAGTAACCAACCTTGATCCTAAACTTAGTGGAGACGATTAAATGACTCCGAGTCCCCGAGCGGGTCCGCCATTTAATCAAACGCCACTAGCCCATCTGCCAGGCGAAAAGGCGCGAACTTGAACAAACTGCCTCCATTTTTTTATGGTTAGTGCTTTAGGTGATTCCCTCATTCGTGACCTCACAACCGATCAGCGCTTGTCGCTTACTCCGAAAAACGACAAGTGACTTTCCTGCACGGTAGATTGGAGTCGATAAATCCTTCGGACTCTAAACGCCTGGTACTTCAAGTGGCCGCCATCTAGGACGCGACCCCAGAAAAGAAGCTGGGGAAGGCGTTACTACCTGATTGAGGCAGTGGTGTCGTAGCGAACTGACATTTTACTTTCTGCCAGGAGCCACGGACTAGATCAATTCAGCCTCAAGGCTTCGCCGCCCGAACTCGAAGCTACATCAAGTGGCGTTTACAGTATGTTACCACTCCTCACGCGGTCACGAGAAAATTGACAAGTGCTGTCAATCGGGCTTGAGCAAGAAGATTTGTTCCCGGCAATGTACTTGCATCAGAAAGGCAGGCATAACGTTACATTACCGCTTGACGCTTTCCAAAGGCCGCAATTTGAGAATTGTGATTGGTGAAGGAGGTCTAGTGACCATGGCCAAACAAGTAAGGTATGGTATCTATAAATGAAACTTACGTGGGGTTACTGCGGGGACTGGTTCCGCGCTCGCTCACCTAAAACTCGGGGTTCGGGCAGACCACACTGGCCGCCCTGCTGCCGCAGTCACATTCGCTCATCGGAACGGAACAAGCATAAGTGTTGAACCTGACCTAGTCCAGATATTGTGTTCTAAAAGGCACCCATTCGTTCCATCATGACAGCTTCTTCGGCTTTTGCAGCATGCCGCCGTCCGCATCAAGGAGTTGAGATGGGCTGAGCGAGGCGAATTTAATAGGTCAGGTTCAACACTTATTTAGCCATAGTCACTAGACTTCCACCAATTACAATTCTCAAATTGCGCCTTTGGAAAGCATCAAGCTTCTGTGAAACAACAGTTAGCCGATAGGACCTGTGGCCCTTGTCGTTGGTTATATTTCGCTACATTTCCGAGGTGGCCTCAGGAAGATGATGATTGACCACAGGCGAAAAGGTGAGCCACTCGCACAAAAATGGTCAATGTTTTCATAGTTCTTGCGTTCTTTGCGGTCCCAGGACCGACTTTTGGTCCACGTGTTTACTGATAATTAGCACTGGTGCAAACCACTAACCGAATCACAAAAGAGCGGTAACGTTACACCTCGCCTTTCTGATGCTGAAGCCACTGACCACGATACGTGACGTTCTCTCGGCAAAATGATGACGGTAATTTCCAACCCCCCCCCCCAAAAAAAAAAGTCATGGGTAGTTCTTTAGTCCCCAGCTCCAGATAAAAAGAAAGAGCGGTAGAATGGCCAACGAACTGACACGAGCCGTGATACAACCTCGCAATGATCAACTGCTTGCAAAGCTTTGTATCGATGCTTGGAACCATGGACATTGTTCCATTGCTCACCCCACTCGTCCTACTTGGCCTCTGTACGGTCGTACTTTATGAACTCTACACACAGTACCAAGCCCGTCGTTTGCCACCAGGCATTTCTGGTCTCAGATGCCTCTTCGAAATCCCCAACGGAAGAGCATGGCTGAAGCTGCTCAACTTCAACAAGCAGTATGGTGTGTTATGCTAGAATGATGACCATCAGGTCCATTGTCACTAAGTACTCGTTGGATAGGGAACATTGCCTCTCTCTCGATCTTCGGATACAACATCATCTCAATTGGTTCTGCCAAAATTGCGGAAGATTTGCTCGAGAAACGTAGCGTCAATTACTCTGACCGCCCTCGATCGGTTATGTGCGGTGAACTCTCTGGGTGGGGCAAGATCATGCTCCTTTCCAACAACAATGAATGGTTTCGTACTCATCGAAAGTGGTTTGCGCAAGAGATCGGAAGTTACGCAACCGTAGCAAAGTTGCACAAGATGATCGAGTTCGAAGCTCGGCGGTCTCTTCAATGTGTACTCGAAGATCCGGGCAGGAATCAAGCCCACGCCCGCAAGTAAGACAAATACATGTTACTGAGGTTGTCGCTAACGGTGACATTTAGATACTTCACTTCTATAGTATTGCGCCTCTCGCATGGTTATGTGACTCGGAATGGAGACGACCCTCTTGTCGAGTTGGCACATGTAGCAAACTCACAGCTGTCGATGGCAACTGCACTTGGTATGTACTATGTCGATTTCGTTCCCCTCAGTAAGTCGCCGACTCGTCCCAACACTTTCATTGAGGGCTGACACTATCACAGTGAAATACATTCCATCGTGGCTTCCTGGTGCTGGATTCAAGAGAAAAGCAAAACAGTACGCTATCGTGTTACGGGACCTCGTGGAAATTCCACACAACTATGTAAAATCTCAGTTGGTGAGTCGTCTCACCAGTCGCGTTAAGCACGTTAAGGCGAGTTTGTCAAGGCCGCTGGTACCGCGCTGCCGTCACTATCATCTCGTATATTAAGCCGATCAGACCTGTATACGAAAGAGCTAGAAGACAGCGTTAAATGGGCCGCAGTGACAATGTACCAAGGTATGACTTCATCAATTAACCGATCATCTCGACATCGTAGTTGAAAAATGTGAATTTAGGTGGCGCCGACACGGTGAGGGCAACAGTGCTGTGTTCACGTTCACTTGTAGATGTTCTCCCACAGGCGAATTCCGTTTTCTATGCTTTCTATCTCGCTATGATGCTCTATCCGCGTGTCATGAGGAAAGCACAACAAGAACTAGACTCAGTTGTGGGTACAAATTGATTGCCAACATTCGCCGATCGGCCGTCTTTGCCATACTTGGAAGCACTGTTTACAGAGCTCTTGCGTTAGCATACTCCGGCTCCCATAAGTCGGTCCTCCCGCCCATAATTGCGCCTCGTCTCAGCCTGATTTTCACAGCCATAAGATGTACGCGTGTCGACGACACCTATGACGGATATCTGATCCCTGCGGGTTCCTATGTATTTGTCAACATTTGGTGAGTCAGAACATCTGCGGACTTGGCTTTCTGGGAACATATCATTCCAGGGCGGTTCTCCGTGATGAAAAAACATATTTGAATCCTTTGGAGTTCAAACCAGAGCGATTCTTGGGGGACAACCTAGAACGCCATCCTGGGAATGTGTGCTTTGGCTTCGGTCGCCGGTAAGGACAATTCATCTATCTCAGGTTTGGCGGGAAGTTGATTGCACGATCCCGGTCGAATAGGAGATGCCCAGGTAAGTGCTACACTTGGGTTGGATACCATTCGATTAAATAACGTTCAGGCTATTTTCTTGCACATACGTCCGTCTGGCTCATGTGTGCCCAAGCGCTCGCCGTGTTTGACATCTCAAAACGTATCGAGAACGGGAAGGAGATCACCCCCGAGTTCAATCTCGTGGGCGAGACTATCGTGTTCGTGGCAGGTTCTGTTCCGCTTTGCATTGTTCTGTGCTGACCAGCTCGCCTGACGTTGCTAGTCATCCAGCGTCGTTTGAGTGTTCGATCCGGCCCAGATCGGCGGAAGCTGAGCATCTCATTCGCCAAGAGTTTTCCCTGGAACATGCCGACGGTGACCGAAGCGAATAGGTCATAACTTGTGTTCATACCGTACAATCGATGAATCCCATGTGCAGTTTCAGCTGTTTCTTGGATAGCAACACAACTACACATTTTTGTTCCCTTGTATCTATGAGAGTATCTAGCCTAAACCCTCCACTATTTACTCAATGTTAGTGATGGGCAGGGCCCGGCCCGGAGGAAGAGCAGTCGAGGCGATGATCAAGTCCACCTCAAGAGATGAAGTAAACGACGTCAACCGTTCTGACGCATTTGACAGGTCCTTCGGCACACCCCAAGAGTCCTCGTCGGTCCTGGACGGTCCTGTTACGTCTGCACTGTTGTCGGGTAAGTACATCGTCGACGCTCGCCAACCGACCCCTCTCCCCCTCGAGCCTGACGTCTGGGGGTCTGCGTGCTGCGTTCGTCTCCAGCCGTGCTTGGCGCTGACGGTCTGTGTTCGTAGCGAACAACTTCGACTTGGGTCCCCGTGAGCCGACACTGGCGCCGTTCGTCGCGCCGTCGTCACGAGTCGCGCGGCCTCGCTGGACTTCTCTACAGCCCTCGATTCCATCTATCTCGTCCCTGGACTCCGATTGACGCCTCGCGACTCACTTGTCGCATCGTCTGTCCCGACCTCGACCTCTGTCTCTGCCTCTGTCTCTGCCACTGCCTCTGCACTTCTCAGTGGGGCTCTGTAGGTGCGTTAGGATAATGCTCGATGTCACCCGTCGCGTCCGCAGGGTCTTCCGACGCTTTGTGTAGGTCTCCTGTGTCGATCGTGACTTCTGGGTGGCCATGCGACGCGCTTGGTGCACTCGCGCTCGTCCCCGACTCGTCCCCTTGGTCTGGTGGTCTCGTGGGTGGTGGTCGTCGGCGGTCTGGCAGCGCTGGCTGACATTCGTCGTCGCCGCCTGCCTTGCCCTCGTCTTTGTCCACCACCGAGCTCAGCGTGGTAATCGCCTCAGCTCTCCGTGTTCCAGCGCCGTTGGTTGTTCATGACCTCTTCGCTCCCCCTCGGGCGACGTGCTGGACAGGTGGTTTGCGGCTGCGTCTACTGACGCGTTTGCTGTCGCCGTGGCAGCGGTCTCGTCTGTAGACGTACCCGTGCCGTTTGCTGGTGGTGGGGTATCGACATGTGGGGGTTGCGGCTGAGCCTCGCTCGCCACCTGTCTCGGGAGCACTCTCGCTCCATGACTGAGTCGTATCGCAGGTCTTCGTGACCTCGAGGCCATCCTCGCAGGGTGCGCGTGCACATGGCCGACATCGATATCCGTTTCATAAGGTTGAAGGCGGCCCATGACCAATTATAGTATAAGCCTTGACCGACGGGCCGTGATTCCCAGTAAAAACTGGCCATGTGCATGACCGCTGCTGACGGGGTATCACAACGGCTACATCAATATTTGGCACCGACCTAAATGTTAGTATAAATGCGTGTACCGTACTTTGAATTTGTCTTCGCATTCGAGCAACGTCTAGACTTTTTATTTTGTCAGCAGGCCAGACTGGTCGAAACTTTTCGTTTGTGCGCTCGTCTTGGGGCCGCCGTAGGCCACGGCCGCGGTGTTCCATCTCATTATCAAGACCGGGGCTATGCTTCACAACGAGAGAACTTACACGAATCCTCTGGAGTTCAAACCCGAACGTTTCCTCGGAACTAATCCGGAACCTCATCCCTTGAATGTATGCTTTGGTCTTGGGCGACGGTAAGAAACATTTCGGTCGTCGAGAAGACGCGTATTCACCATCCGATCCGTGCAAAGTCGATGTCCAGGTGAGTCATGGCCATCTCCATCTAAAAATACCATGTTGATCTGATGCTTTTTCCTCGCATATTCGACCGTCTGGTGTTAGAAATCGAGCATCAACCAGGCGACGGGCAACTGATGGGGCAATGTGTCCAAAGCGACGGTGCAATTCCATGACCGTCACCGTCTCAGAAGCGGCGCTCGCTGTCTCGTGTTCGTGTATGACACGATACAAACCCTTCGAGGTACGTGGTATTCTCCCGATCGTTTCGCCATCTGACCCGCGTATGGTACAGAAACCATTCGCAAACGTCGTCGAAAGCCCAAGCTCGTCAAGACGGCCGATTGATACCAGCGTGTATCCGACTTCGGGTGAGAACAACACTTCAGTAAGACGCATGCGCGATACGTCATACCCATTCGGCACCTCGATAACCATGTCGCCGACGCCAGTCGCGACAAACTTCTGACAATTTGCAGCTGTAAACGACCTGTTCGGGATGTCTGCGAGGTTCTCAAAACGCTCGCGGTATGGGGAGATATGACGCGTCGTCCCAGAATCGAAGACTTCGACCTGGATCAGGTGAGCCACTTCGTCGTTCATTTCGAGTGCCACGTCTTCCGGGTCCACAGCAGGGGTAGCGCAGTCGACAATGACTTCGTCCTCGACTTCCAGCACTTGCAACTCCTCAAGGTCCCAGACGTCATCGAAAACGTCTTCGTCCGTCACAGAAAACCAGTCGGTATCGGTTTCCTCATTCTCATCCTCTTCGTCTGAGGATTCGGCAGGCAACAGGTCTGGAATGGATTCGTCGTCACTGGTCTCGTCGAAGATCCCAAAAGCTCCCTCGTCGGAGTCGCTGGCATTGGCAACGGCGTTCGCGCTGCTTGCCGAGGTGGGTTTCTTCTCGGTTCCATCCATTTTCTTATGGAACGCAGCCAGGTGCTCTGTCGAGCCGCATTCCTAGCATTTGGGTGGGCTCCGCCTTCCGCTACCTCGCTTTCCCTTCCCACGTCCTCGAGACGATCCGGAGGGAGTAACAGCCATCGCTTCATCGCGCTCTCGGTCTTTGGCATCGGCACGAGCGGTCGACTTTGCCTTCTGGCGGTCGGCTTCTTCGGCAACCACGGAAATAAGCATATCCGATTCGAGGGTTCGCGTTGTGCTGAAAAGATGAGCAGCGGTAAGCTGGCTTGATGCGAAGTTAGCTAGCGCATTCGGTAGCGACTTAATAATCGTCGACCGAAAATCATTTTCGTCGATGCTAACACCGACAGCAGCGAGTTCCTCTCGCTTCGTTCGCAGCCCGTCAAGGAACTGGCGAACATCGGCTCCACGCGTGAGCCTAAATTGGGTACGCAGGTCCGTCTGTGCGTATGCTCCCTTTTCTGTGTACTCTTTGGTAATCTCCTCCCACATCTCCATAACGGATGCCTTCTTCTGGACTCGCAAAGCGGTCGAATCAGGAATTCGTTGGGTGAGCAAGTACTTCGCTACGCGCTCGTCCTTGACCCATTTATTTAGCTCGGCAGTTTGGTCAGCAGATAGCGGAGTAGCATGGGACTGCCGTGTCGAGGTACCGTCGAAATGGTGCCATAATTCTTTCGCCCCAACAGTGACCTGAAAATAGAAGGCGAAGATGGCCCAGTTCGTGCCCTTGACGTCAGGCTTTGGAACATTGCTCGGGAGAGTGTCAGCACCAGTTGGGGCAGCGGTAGACATGGTAGCAGAGTCACGTAAGCACGGGGCTCATAACCTGTTAGAAATTGAGCAGGTCTCGATATCGGTGCACGATGACTAGCGAGTATGGTCTCAGTCGTTGTGCGATGCAACGGACTGTAATTGAGTATTTACCTAGCGAGTACGGTCTATCGTACGAGTCAGTCTAGGTAGGTAAAGTATACATATATAAGTAACTCACCTCAGTCGTTGTGCGATGCAACAGACTGAGGTGCTCGTCTGGAAATACAAGCCTATATATACGAAAAAGTCCTTAGAGACGGTGAAATACGATTTGTAAAAGATTTAGATCACGAGGTATCGACAGTTGTCGTGCGCGCGCTCGACTACTTACGCGCTCACCTGAGATGCGCCGTTTAGCCACTGCGCGCGTGCTTGCCGTATTCCAAATTTCCAGCATCTGGTTCGTGTGTGCTCAGTCGCTCGCTGTGTTCGACATCTCGAAGCACGTCGAGAATGGAGCCGAAGTCACGCCCGAGTTTAATCAGGTTGGGGGGACGATCGTGTCAGTGTTCGAGACGTATTTTTGGCGCGATGCTGTCTGTCCTGACCCTTTTCGTGTTCTTCAGTCATCAGGCGCCTTTTAAATGCTCGATAAGTCCTAGATCGGCAGCGGCCGAACGTCTTGTCAGGCAGGAACACTCCATGTAGGGTGACTAAATTCTTAGAGTGGAGCAGATAACCCATGAGGTGTGTATCCGTGTTATCAACTGATGAGCCAGGAAAGTGATCACAGCCGGACTTCGTAGGAAAGAACTTCCAGGACAGTAAGGAATGCATTCGGCCGTTCCGGCGAAAATATGTAAGACAATAAAAAGAATCACTGCTGTAATTTCGAAGAAAAGTTATCCCTCAGCCACCCCATGGGCCCCGATGGACCAACAACGAAATAAACATGAAACCAGAATTGAATACGTCCCATCTTTTGTATTATACTAGCACTGTCGGCGTACACGTACCCACTCGAACGACGTCCCTGGCCGCGGACTAGCCAGATCGCGCGAACCGTTTTCAGTCCCTTTGACTGACGCGTCGACGATCTAACCCAGTCTTTTCCATGCGGAAAAGCAGGCTCTCCGGCGCGGTGGCACCTGGTTTGGCTTTGACTCGTCTTTGCAAGGCCAACTGCAACCACGTCATGAAGTCATGCGATCCGGCTTTCCGTAGGTACGTTTCGTAGAAGAAGTCAAGGAACAACAGGAGATAACTGAAGATGATCACACCCCCGACGATACCCGCCGTGGGCGTTCCAGCACAACCTCCGTTGTGTGGAAGATATCGGGGGAACCAGTTATACGCGACGTACTGGTAACCTGACGCATTGCCGCTCGTCATAAAAGCGCAGCACGAGAATACGTCGACGCTCACTTGCAAAAGTTACTGAAGCCAGGATGACCACGAATTGGCAGATCTGCATCGTCGTGAGGTACCGCTTCCACTGAATCGCGTTCAGCATGAATCCCAACAGAGCAGATGATCCTTACCCATATTTTGGCACCAC
>JBBPJX010000529.1:0-14306 GCA_038088955.1 Neotropicomus parvogracilis | reverse complement strand
ACGAATACTTCTTGCATGACCGCGCAGTTCGCGAGTCCGGACACGATACGACTTACCGGTTCGAAAAACGTTGTGCAAACCTTGGTACCATCGATCTCCAAGCACTCCTATACAAGTACGAAGTCGACATTGGGACTGCGATACGGGAGGTGTTCGATGACGAGTTGGAACTCGAAGAGGACTTCCCTCTTGCGCCGTTCCCTCCATCGGTCGAGGCGTACGCCAACCCTCACCGTGAACGCTCAATGTCCAGGCCTCAGACAAGCGAAGAGTGGTTTGAGAGAGCCGACTTCAGGAGAGAGATGATCGACAAATATCTTTGGAATGAGAGAAAGAACCTCTACTTTGATTACGATACAGTGCAGGAGAAGCAGAGCTTGTACGAGAGTGTCACAGGCTTCTGGGCGCTCTGGGCAGGTTGCGCAAGCGAAGAACAATGCTGGAAGCTGGTGTACGTCTTCCAGGTTCACTCGATGTTGTTTCACGCTACATTGTTCCTAGTTCACAATCGCTCCAGAAGTTTGAAGTTCTCGGCGGGCTCGTTTCTGGTACGGAGGAGTCTCGTGGCCAGATTTCCCTGGACAGGCCAAATCGTCAGTGGGACTATCCGTACGTGCATGGATTTATCTCGAATTGTATCATACTCACTACCAGTTCTTCAGATATGCTTGGTTGGTGATCTTGGATGAGGTACTGGTTTCTGATCGCTAATATGATTGAATCCAGGCCACCTCATCAGATCATGGCATGGGTTGGTCTTGAGCGTTACGGATACCTAGAGGAAGCACAGCGCCTTGCATATCGATTCCTCTACATGTACGTCGTTCGCCATCGCGCTTGCCCGACAGACGGGGTGACTTGTTCTTGATTAGGATGACTACGGCCTTTGTCGACTTCAATGGTGTCGTACCCGAGAAGGTGGGTCACCTGGAATCGAGTGCTCTAGCCGACATTCTGATCTCTGCATAGTTTGACGCTGTCAAGCTGTCCCACCTAGTGGATGCCGAGTACGGGAATCAGGGATTAGACTTCAAGCTGGTTCCTCGCGAGGGCTTTGGGTGGATGAATTGTGAGCAAAGAAAGCCTTTGTTCTAAACTCGTCACGCTAACGTGTGTGCATAGCCGCCTACCAAGTCGGGCTCTCTTTTTTGACGACGCACATGCGGCGGGCCGTCGCGGCTTGTACGAGCCCCGAGATATTCTTTGGCAGAGCTGCGAATGCCGACGTTGCTGCCAGTCAAGCCACAGCTGCTGTTGCTGACCCTCTTGACCTTGCCATGGAGGGCCTCGACCTCGCTGCATAGATTTCGAGCGCGCGGACGTGCGCTGCTTCGCATAGAGTATCTTATTTCCTGAATACGAATAGTGGTCACACTTGGGCTAAGCTAGTAATCCTCGTTGTACATTCGACTATCACGTTGGTTAACGCGCAGCTAGTCTGATGAGTCAGCCCGAGTCTCTCTTCTTCCCCATCGTCAATGTCCCAGGCGACGCTGACGGTTCTCTATTCTCTTTTCGCTGGTATCCTCGCCAGACTATACCCACAAGAACACCCACATTCTTTCAGGTGTGAACCTACCCGCCTACAATTCGAGCTGCGACACCAACATGCCGTGTCACCCGACGCACGTATCATGTTCTTGGACGTCCCGCAAGATCCGACGACGGACGCGCTCACACAAGCGAACGAAACGAGATATACAGCAACGACAAAACGACTGTCCGTCTTCCGCCCGCCGTCCTTTGAAGCACACGAGGCAGCCCGCGCACGTTCGATCCGACACGCCCAAAGCGCATATTTGCCCTGGCACGAAGACGTGATCATCGGACCGGACGTCGAGCACCGCGAAACGCTCCTCGAGCTTGCAAAGATGTCCAACAACGCGTACGTCGCGCCGGACGACGCGGAGTGGTACGAGCTGCGGGACGAATGGAACAACGACAACGTGCGTCGCCGAGCGTCGGAGGTGGGGTGACTGACTGACTGACTGACTCGCTCGCGCGCGCGGGGGGTAACAGCGTTATCCGTTTGGCTGGGAACCCGACGCGGACGCGATCCGCGGCCACGTCTTTGCGACCCCGGACAATTCGACGGTCGTGCTCTCCATCAAGGGCACCTCGGCGGCTCTATTCGGGAGCGGCGGTCCGACGGGGAAAAAGGACAAGCTGAACGATAATCTGCTGTTCAGCTGCTGTTGTGCCCGGATCGACTGGACGTGGACGACGGTGTGCGGGTGTTACCGGGGCGGGTGGAAGTGCGATCGGACGTGCTTGGCGGAGGCGTTGGCGGAGGAAAGCTTGTTTTATCCTATCGGTACCGTGAGTGCGTTTCGCTTCTTGGCAGGCCCAGGATGGACGACGATTCAGCCGCGTTTTTCTTTTTTCTATTTTCCGTCATAGGATTTATACAATAAATTAACGTATATGTATCCTATGGCCAACATATGGATCACCGGACATTCGATGGGTGGGTGAGCGTTTCGTCGTGCGTGGTGAGTCGTGCTGACGCTGGCAGGGGGTGCGCTCGGGTCGTTGCTGGGCGTGACGTTTGGCGTCCCCGTGGTGGCGTTCGAGTCGCCAGGGGAGAAGCTCGCAGCGACGAGGTTACATTTGCCCTCGCCCGTGAGGGACCCGGTTTTTTCGACTCGGGGACGGTGTCGCTGATATCTTGACGCGTTTCATGCAGCCGTCGACGCATCACGTCACGCATGTGTATCATACGGCTGATCCTATTGCGATGGGGACGTGCAACGGCATCCTTTCCTCGTGTGCGCTCGGAGGGTACGCCATGGAGACCAAGTGGGTGTCGAATTTTTTCGTTGGCCGTCGTCGCACGACCGAAAGACGCTCGACGTATAGGTGTCACCTTGGAAAGTCGATCGTGTACGATACGGTGTCCAATCTCTCTTGGGCGGTCGACATTCGCAAGCACGGCATCGTGAACGTGATCGACAACGTCCTTGGCGATCCGTGGCCTGCGAGTTCAAAAGTCGGACGAGAGGTGCCGTTGGCGGAACCAGAAGTGGATTGTGTGGTCCGTCTTTTTTTCTTTTCCGTTCGTCGGACGTGGTCATGGTGACGGATACGCAGGAGTGCTATAGCTGGGAGTTTGGAGAGTTTGAGTCGGTCCGGATGTCGGTAGAGAGAGCGGAGGTGTAGCGTAGTACTTTGACTCTCATGATCGTGCCCATCGCTGTCACACCGCCCAACGCGTATTCCGCAAAGCTTCCGCCGTCCGTCGCCAAACTGGGCCACGACGAGCTCTTCCTGATCGAACTGCAGGGCACGCTCGACGTCCAATGCCCGGAATGGACGACAAGGGACGGACAGCTGATTGGGACGTTGAACGCGGTCGACGTGGTTCGTCGCTCACGCACACGCGCGAGGCGGTCCCTAACTGACGGACGTGCTTTGCTTTTTCACAAGAAGAACAAGCCCACGCTCGTGATCGGACATCACTTGTTGGAAGGCAAGGTGGTCACGCTTCCAAAGCCCCTCGGGGTTCTCTACAAGCACGTCCGGAAGTCTGGCTCCGCCCGAGAAGACGAAGACGGGAAGGAAGAGGAGGAGGTCAGGTGGGACGTCGTGGCGGTAGTGAAGAAAAAGATCGTGTTCGGGAAGCGACCCATGCCCGTCGTCGCCGCCAAACCGGTCAGCACTGCTTCCAGTAGGAGGTTATTACCATGAGCGCGCGGGCGGTAGGAATCATTATTTTATCATTGTGGGTGTGGTGGATGTGCATGCTGAAGAAGCGTTGCGAACACGCATTCGCGTCCACGGCTTAGTGTGACCCACTCTTTGACGACGCGCTGTGTGCTGGTGCGATGCCGGCCGTTCTTTCCCCCCTCCCCCTACGATCCACCCCCTCTCTGAGTTCGCGGATGCCTGTGCGGATCTGTGTGGCTTGGACGTTGTGCAGGGACAGATCTTGCACTGGCAGCAAGTGTGATGAGTCGTGACGTCGAAGCGCAGGTCGAGGACATGTACAACGTTTTCGCAACGTTGCGATGCGAGCGTGTACCCTTTTACCCTTTTTTTTTTTTCCCCTTACTATATTCCGCTGTCGAACATGCCGTAGGGGCACCCCCTCGGTCTCGCGTCGAGGTACCTCGTTAAAACCCGCATTCGAGAGAGCGTTTCAGACTCGCTCTCTACCCTCCCCGTCCTCGCTCGCTCGTTATCGACACGATGTTCAAAGAGACGGGCATACCGCTCTATGCAACCAAGCTGGAACAGTACGGCGACGTCAAGGACATACCCCCAGTAAGCGATGTTTTGCCGATCGACTAGTACGAGCACTCATGCACACATGCTCCGTCCGGCTCCAGTCGTCGATCATCCGCCTCTTGGGCACCAACAGCGCACCCCCAGACGACCAGCGGGACCACGTCCGCAGTCTCCTCGCCGAGCCCAAGGCAGAGCTAGAGGCAGTAGAGGAGGACATATCCCGCCTGCAGGCCCGTCTGGCCGACATACAGCGTCGGAAGCGCGAGCTGACCTCGTACGTCGAGGACCTCGGTGCGCTCCTCTCCCCGATCAAACGGATGCCCCCAGAGATTATAGCCCGGGTGTTTGATTTCTGCGGCGACGTCTACGTTCGCGGTCCTCACTGCGAGCCCAGCCGTCGCGCACCGCTGCTCCTCGGGAGCGTGTGTCGCAGCTGGCGTGCGCTATCGCACTCCCTGCCGAGGCTATGGACTGCGCTCTACCTCGACCTCCCCACGTCGGGCACGCTGGAGACGCAAGAGGAGATCCTCCACGCATGGATCCGCCGCGCGCGCCCGTTCCCCATCTCGCTGTGGCTATGGAACGACTTTCTGACGGACGACGTCCCCGCCTCGTTCCTCCGCCGACTCAGCCACATCATCGCAGACAACGCCGATCGGTGGCGTGCCATCTTTGTGCATTTCCCCGCCGCTACGCGGGACTGGGACAGTTTCAATGCGCTCGTGCGCTGCGAGCTCCCCGCGCTGGAGGAGCTCGAGATCTCGCCGCAATGCACGCCGTGGGCGCCGTTCCGGCCCGAGTTTATGCCTCGCCTGAAGGAGCTACAGATTCCAGCGGGAGCGATGCCGGATAGCCACCGGACGTTGCCGTGGACGCAGTTGACGCATCTCACCCTTCGCGGGGGGTACCGGCCGGCGGACGTGCAAGAGCTGCTGGGCATCCTGACGTGCGCGCCGCACCTGACGCACCTGCACGTGGAGATCACGCAGTACAAGTGCGAGAGCAAGTGGGACGGGACGCGGGAGCGGATTCAGATGCCGTGCCTCGCCATCCTCGTGCTGGTCACGATCGGGAACCACGAGGAGTGCATCGGACACTTGATGGACGCGCTCGCGACGCCGGTGCTGCGGGACTTTCAGCTGCTCACGCGGGTGTGGGACACGAGCAACATGACGACGAGCTGGTGTCACGAGAGCTTCTTGGGGCTGCTCGCGCGGTCGCGGTGTTCGCTGAACCACTTTACGCTGACGGCGGTGGAGATTTCGAGCGCGGAGCTGCGGCAGGTGATGGAGCGGTGTCCGTCGCTCGTGTTGCTGAAGCTGAACGGGATGGACGTGCCGTCGGTGATTGGGCCGCTGCTGGAGGACATGAACAGTGCTGGGTCGGAACGGGATCGGAATTTGCCGCTTGGGCCATGGTTAAAGGCGATCTCGCTGAGTTGCGAGTCTGTGACGGCGCTGGATCATCGGATCGACGAGACGGGGCTCACGTTTGAGCAGGCGTTTGCGCGGCTCGTGACGTCTCGGACGACGAAGCGGGAGCCGAGCGGGAGGGTTTTAAAGTTGAAATGGATTCATTGGACGATATGGTGGAACTGGTGTCGATACCAGACGCCGGTGCAGGCACACCCACTTCCGGAGCTGGAGGAACGGCTTTCGAGACTGTGCGCAGAGGAGGTCGACGTGGGGGTGTCGGCGGCGACGTACAACAAGTACAAGCGGGTTTCGTAGAGATGCATATCGTTACACGTGCAACCAATGCGGATAACGTACAGGGGAGGGAGGCGTGAATTACATTGTACACGTGCAAGAAGAATGGGAACAAAAGAGGCAAAGCGAAACGAAGAGATAGCCAAGATGAACGAGTTGCGCACAAGGATATCTCGGCATGGGTGTGCGAAAACGGATGCACCTCTGCGCCATGGAGGTTATATCGACGCCACTGCACGCGTGACCGTGTCTGACGCAAAAGCATGACGAGCAACGACGATGACGAGGGGACAGCCTTGTTCGAGTATTGGAAATGCAAAACATTCCAGAACCATGCGACATGATGGGGGGCGTGGTGAAACTGAAACAGGGGACGAGACAAGTTAGTTGAACCCGTCAAAGTGACCCTTGAGAATTCGCTCTCCCATGGGAGAAGGGTGGCGGTGAGTGCGAGCGTGCTCGGCGACGGTGGCCGAGCGTCTGAATTTCTGGTTGGACTGCATCACGTTGGCCCTGAGAGGGCTCGAGGTCGGAGGGGACTGCGGATTGGCGGGCTGGGGTATAGCACAAGGCTAGGATGGATTAGACGAGAGCGGGAGATGGATGCGACGAGCAGACGGACCCTGCTGCCCGAGAGAGAGAGGCGGCGGAGGACGTTGACGCCTCTCTCGTGGTGAGGCTCTGGCACTGGGGGTGGAGGTTGGAATCGACCGGCTGTGCTGGCGCGACGGGCGTGATGAGCGGCGGGCGGGGATTGTTCGTCGGACTGTTCGTCTGTTGCGCGAGCGGTTGACAAGGGGGGACGGGCGAGACTGGGACACGCACCTTGGCCGAGAGGAGGGACGAATCCGCGAAAGGGAAAGGTCGCGGGTGATTTTGAGGGGGAGGACTGGGAGAGGAAGTAGAGGATTGGGGAGCTGGGAGCGACGGGAATGCGGGTGTTTGAAAAGTTGATCGGTGTGGGAACGGGGGGAGAGGAAGCGGGGCTGGTCGAGTCTGAAGAGAACGAGGTGGAACGATGGCGGAGGTGTTGGGTAGAGATTGGGATTGGCTTCGAGCGCTGGACGCCGTCGTCGTCGTCGTTGGCGTTGGCGTTGGCGTTCATGTTCGTCCGAGTGAGAGAGCGAGAATTCCAAATGGCTCGTTTATAAAACCCCGACAAGGCAATTCCCGGTGATAGCACGTGTTCCAATCGAATTTCAAATCAGCAATCCCCGGATCGTCAATTAACCCCCAGTGGCTGTGTAAAACGTTTCAAATTGATATCCCCCTGACGTTTCGCAAGGCCGTCTCGATCGTCGCGTCCCTTCCCTGCTTCGCCAGCGCAGAGTGCGCCCAAATTCGCTGCATCTTTGGCATCGCAGCCCGGATCCTCTTCGCCACCGCGTCGACCATCTCCCTCGACACCCCGCCTCGCTTCATCGGGTCCAGCGTACAGTGCAGATACCCTCGCACACGTTCAATCTCGGTCGACCACGAATCCAGTTCAAACACGTACAACAATACAGCTCGTCGTCCTCGGGAAGCAACTGCACCGCCTGCGTGTACTGGTTGACCGCCAAGAGATAGTTCGCCGTCTTCTCACCCGCGTTCTCGCTCGCTCGCGCAAGCTGAACATGGCAGTATCCAGTCGCGCTACCAAGAGCGTCAACGTACGCTCTCACATCAAACGGAGGGCACGTACGCATACGCATGTGCTGCAGGATAACAATAAAAGGACGACACGAATCCAGGATCAATCGCGTCTTCGGTAGGGTTGGCCGGACGCTGTGCCTTTCCCAGCTCTTCGATCACTTCGCGCGCCTCTTGCAGCAGGATCT
The DNA here is from genome assembly GCA_038088955.1 of Neotropicomus parvogracilis. Taxonomy (NCBI): domain Eukaryota; kingdom Fungi; phylum Basidiomycota; class Agaricomycetes; order Boletales; family Boletaceae; genus Neotropicomus; species Neotropicomus parvogracilis. Next base: position 6,550 of record JBBPJX010000529.1, on the reverse strand, counting down.
GCAGCGCCTCGTCCTTGTCCGCGCTGTTCGCTTTGCCGTGAGCCTGTCGACGTCTGAGCTCGTGTTCACCAGAGAGTGCCCCACACGGTCGCGCACCGATATCAGGACCTCGAGATACACCACCTTCACCCCTCTGACGAACGTGTCCTGAAAGATAGCGCCCCTGTCGTCCTTGCGAACGTCTCGCCAGACCTGCCGGCCCCAGTGCAACAGTTCAAGAGCCTCCTTCAACCTCTCCACCGCGACATGCGGCGCTTTCCTCACATGGTTGTCCAACATCGCGCGCATAATCCAACTCCTGACGGTACGACTTTAGTCGCTCGTCCCCCACGATATCGCGCAAACGAACCGAACAACCACAGAAAGCGCTGGTCGGACTTGGTCCCATCCTTCCTTCTTCAGACGTTCCAACGCCTTTTGCTTGATGCTCTCCGCACCATCCGAAACCCACGCTCTCCACTTTTCAGCCTCGAAATGCACTGCCCACGGCATCATCCCACGCATATTCCCACACAAGAACCCGCTCACCTTGATCGTTGTACTTGTCGAACCAATCCCCGCAGTCCATCCGGAACACGCGCTGGTCACGCATGAGCCCGTTCGTGATGCAGGCAAGGCCCTGTCCCATCGACACACGTCAGCCTGTCTCCGCTGGCGAAAATCTGACCGACCTCGGTGTGCCCCACTATCGCATACCCATCTGGGACGCCAGCAATGGGGTCCTTTTTCAGGCTCTTCATGTACTCGACCCCCTGCGAATATTCCTACTCACAAACGTTTAGTGCCCCACGACGAACCGACCAGTCGACCGACCTGGTTTGCGAAAAATATCACATACGCCTAGTACCCAGATTCCCCCGATCAGTCCGTCAGACATGGACGACACGGCCAACTCACGCTGCTCGAGTACCTAGCACGACCGGCGGCCAGCAGCTCCGGCATCATCTCCTCCGCCGCCTGCCATGGCAACTTGTCCGTGTTCAGGTTGCTCACGATGCCCGGAAACGGCTTTGACGATTCGGCATCGAGACGCTCCTTGGCCTTTTCCAACGAGCTCGCGTACTGTTCCTTTTGCTTGAGCTCGGCCGGGGTGAGATTGACTTTGGGGAGCGCGTCGAGCGCCTCTTGCCACGCCTTGACGGCGTTTGTGAACTCGAGCGCAGCCTGGCACGGACGATGTGAGAGCAGGGCGGGACGGGACGTGCGCAAGACGGAGAAACGCACGTCGAGCGCGGTCGCTAGGCGGGACCATCCCTTTGCATACCCCGGATCGATCAGCGTAGCCTGACGACGACGACAAGAAGACAGCTCGGCTCCGCGCCACGAAACCACGATCGAAGCCGGTGCGTACGTACCTGGCGCGCATCGCGCGACGCATCCAGGTACCTGTGCATGTCTCGGACAGAGATCAAAGAGAGAGAGAGAGAGGCGCGCGGACGGACCTGCCCATCCCAAAGCTGCACGCAGATCGGTTGGCGTACAGGACGGCGTTCTGGCCATCGATCGCAATCGCTTCGGTGTACTTTTCGTGTGCGCGGACAAAGTCTTTTTGGACAAAGAACGCGTTGCCCTGTTCTTTGAGCTGTCCCGCCATCGTCGTCGTCGTCTAGGAAGAAGAGGCGTTGCTCAGGCTGGCCTCGTGGCGAGCCTCGTTACCATCAACGAGGCGTGCTCGAGTTGGCAAGATGTAGTAAGGCGGACATTAGAGTAGACTAGCGTCGAGAGTGCTACACATTAAGAAGGCAGGCCATCCGGCGGCGTGTGGCGCTACGGAAATGAACGTGACGAATGAGCGTGAGATAGTTCCGCATCGAAATAAGGATAAGAGGATGATATACATTGTCGCAATATGCACGATAGATGGAAATCAGTCCAAAAAGGCGAGTTCGCTCAACCTGCGACTCTCGGCGTCCTTGATGTCCCTCGCCTCCCTGATGATACTTCCCAGGCTGTGCATCGTCGGGTCAATCGCCGTCCTCGGCAAAGGCGCGATCGACAAGGACGAGCGATCTGCGGTGGACACCGTGCTCGTACGGCGGAGATTGGTGAGCGAACGCGTCCCAAGCTTGAACAGCAAAGGCCCGACGACCCTGCGCGGTCGGTCGCCCGAGTCGTTCGTGCGCCACCGAGGACCGGCCGAACGAACGCTGGCCTTTTCGGGTACAGCAGGAGGGTGGCTGCACTGCGAGTGCGACTCGAGCGTCGACCCTGGACAGTGCAAGGAGAAATTGCACGAGACGGGGCTCTCTACGAGCACGGAGGCGGGCGGAGAGTCGAACGAGCTGGACACGATGACCGGAAGGACGACCCGCGGTAGCGGAGGTGGCGGCGTGATCGGACCCTGCTCCGACGGTTCCTCGTGCAAAACCTCGAGGTACGAAGAGGTGGATAGCGGGGGCATGGAAGTGACGGAACTGCAGAACGAAGGTCTGGGCATGGGAACGGGATCCGACCTTTCCTCGCCTGATTGACGCGACGCATCCGGGTCGGGAGACGAGGACGACCTCGCTCGCTGCAAGGACGGCGCATGGTCTGAATCGCCGCTCTCCGATGAACGGTTGCTCGCGAGCCAATTTGCCCTGAGCCGTTGCGCCTCTGTCGCACCGTCAAAGGTCAAGCTGGCGGGTGACGGAATGGCGCCGAGACGCTCGTCGGTCTCGCGTTCCTGCTCGCTTAGATCTTTGCGGGGAGGGAGGAGACCGCGTTCGCGGAGAGCAGCCTCGCGATGTTGTCTGGAGACAAAGTCGCTCTGGAGAGTCGGGGAGACCGGGATGGGAGATCCGTGAGGACGGGGTCCTTGAGTAGGCAGACCCGCGACACCGGGTAAAGTCCGCGTGGAAGGCCGAGATCGCAAGGCGTGGTCGCCGGATCTTGTAGGGATGGCGATGATGTTGAGTTTCGACTTTACGCGGCGGATCAACGTTGGTTTCGGCTCGACGGAATCGGTGGGATGGACGACTCTGGGTCAAACGATGAGAACTGGATTCGTCAAGGTGCGACACGAGCTCGAGTTTGACAATGGACTCGCAAATGAACGTGGAACGAAATGATGGAAAGGGGGCAATTGTACGCACATCGCAACGCCGGGCTTGAGCAGTCTCTTGGACGTCCGCTCGCTGGTCGCGACGCCCGAGATCACGTCGGGTGACTTGCGGTCAGCCTTGACGGGGCCCTCGGGCGAGGACTGGTCGCTGTCCTCCTCGAGGGCCAAGACTAGGTCCGGACGGGAACGAAAGCGACGGAATGGATCAAAAGGCATGGCAGGAAGCGAAGAGGGAGGCCGAGGGTTCAACCTGGGAACGGACGGATGGGTATAAAAGTGGGGCAGACCGAGCCGTCAGCTCGACCGAGAGGCTGGCTAAAGTAGCCGAGTTTACGGTTGGAGAACATTCAGGCAATAAATTCGAGAGATGAAATCTCAGCGCTCAGCTACGCCCGTTGAACGATTCTTTTCGGGTAGTCGCCTCGAAACACCACCGAGCGAGCAGCAGCGATCCGTTTCGGAAGTGGCGACGTGTTAGTTAGTATCACACGACCCGAGCTGGCTGTACTCGACTCTCGTCCATTCATCGTCACGGCCACCGGGTCAAGTCCGCCACCAATCGCGAGAATACAACTCACCAAGCCATGTCCAGAGTCGCTCTCACCGAATTCGACGTTCTCAAAGCATCCCACAAGTACTCTACTTTCAAACGCGCGTTCCGTCGTACACAGACTGACCACACGCAGGTTCCTCCGCGACGACTTGGAAACAGAGCGCGATACCACAACGTCCTGGAACGATCAGCTCGCCAGGAAATACTACGACACCCTCTATCGCGAGTTCGCGATCTGCGATCTCAAGCACTTCAAGTCCGGTAACGTCCGTCCTCCCGTCGTCATCGTCCAATGAAACCCGTCCTCATATCCCCAGTTTGCTCTGCGCTGGCGCACAGAATCAGAGGTCCTCGGCGGAATTGGAGAAACGTCCTGCGCAAACGCCAGATGCGAACATCATCGTCCATCGTCTGGCCCCGATCTCTCTACACTCGAACTCCCCTTTGCCTACGAAGAGCACGGGGAGCACAAGGAAGCGCTCGTCAAAGTTGTCCTATGCCCGAAATGTGTGCGAAAGTTGATGTGGAAGCGAAGGCACGACAAACATGACGGCAGGGAAAAGACCGTCGGACAAGGACTCCCCGCTGAAAGGGTGGGCGAGCAGTTGGCGAGCAGTCTCGATGAGAACATGGGCCGTCGTCGTCGTTCCCGTCGTTCCCGTTCCCGTTCTCCGCCGAGGCGAGCTCGTCGAGCGTAGCACGCTGGTATGTTACGTCGTAGCGTCGATTTCAAAGTCCGTCATGGCTTCTAGTGATCGAATGCACGTCGTACGACTCTCCCAATGTCCACCACACCGACCGCCGTACAGCCACTCGAGCGCCAGGACATTCACAAGTCGTGTCGCACGATCGAGGCTCTCCTCGCCGTCCTCAACGACTATTGCGAAGCTGCGACCGCTTTCGCTGCCATACAGAAAAAGCTCGTCAAGGCACTCAGAGATGCTGCAGCGCTGAAGACGATCGCACAGTTTGCAGGTGCGTTCGCTCTCAGTTCCTGCGTGCTCTCGACCCGAGACCGTCGCGTTCTCAGCCAATGCTTTCGGTGCGAGTTCCAACGTCTTCGAGGTCTTGGCGGACGTCGACAGCAAGTTTGCAAAGTTGGCGGAAAAAGAGTCGCATAACATCGGTACAGACGTCAAGAAATGGCTCAAGAAACTCGCGGTCCGTCTTCCGCCTACCACGAAATCCGCCGGCTAAATTTAAGTTCTCTACAGAAAGACGAAAAGGCGCACGACGAGCGCATGAACGAGTCCAACGTTCGTGTCAAACAAGCCGGCAAGTCATCCCAGTCCTTGTCGTGCAGTTCTAACCCTCCCGCTTAAAGGTCAAGCCTATGAGAAAAAGTCCAAAAAGGGGGCAAAGGATGCGGGCGAAGAGCATGCTCGTTACATCAATCTACTCAGCGTCATTGGCCCCGAGATGTCTCAAGAGAAACAGTAAGTCCCCGCCCCGTGGTCCTCGGCGTGCTTGTTCATCTCGCTCCTAGCAACCACGCCGTACATGTCACCCAACAAAACACGCTGATAACGTTTAATGTAGCTGCAGCACTCTCACGCATAGCAGATGCAGAGTGGACTCGCACTTGCGAGTGTGTGCGCCGCATCTCTCCCACTGTCGGATCTCTCGGTGAATGGCGTTGCCTTTGCGAAGGAGCTTGGACGGGCTCTCTTCCTGACGACCTTCCGTCTGCTGAAACTCTCCCTACGCACGCCCCCATCACACCAGCGGTTTCAGAGTGGGGTCAGACTGGCCTTTCCACGCCAGTCCGTAGGTTGCTCCCGGTTCCCCCTAGCCACAGCCCAGTTTCTGCGACAGTATCGCTCGATCTGCCTCGCTCACCGTTCAGCGCGTCTGCTCAGACCCAGGGTTCAATCAATTCAATCACCACGCTTTCCGCGTTCCCATTTCCGCCCACCCACTTCCCACTTCCTCTTGCTGTGAACGAGGCGGAATTTCAACGGGAGAAAAATCAGCTTCAGACTCTCCAGTCTGCACGATCTCGCGCCGGCAGTCCTAATCCTATTCAGTCAAATGGTGCTTTGGCCCTACCAGCCCCTTTCTTGTCTGATTCTCCCAAACAGATGGCAGCTCCCGAGTTGCCGGAGTTGCTTCCTCCGCACGTCCTCCGGTCTTCACGCTCTTCGCAGGTATCTCCCGTCCCATCACCGCCCCATCAGTCCCCCCCGGTCACACGCGGACCGGACGAGGCACCTAGACACCAACCTTTGACACCAAAGGATATGGAGACCATCAAGCCGAAGGCGTTGGCAGGGGATCCAAAGAAGCCAAGACGTCCCTCTCTGATCACCCGGGTGCCTCCGCCCTCAGATAAATTCGTCAGACCAACATCGCCGTTCAAGAGGGCGGAACATCCTTTGACTGAGAAGGAATTTGGGATTCAGTCTGACAACAGCGAAAGCGCGTTTAAGAGCCATAGCGTCGATGCCGCAAAGAAGAATCTTGAGCGCACAGATTCCACTCACAGCGCAGGAGGCAATGTTGCGGCCTTGCGCAACAAGTATACCCGAACGGTCTGTCGATCTTTTCCATTCTTTCGGTGCATCTGTTTACACATTTCCTCAAGGTTGAAACCCCGTCGCAGGGACCAAAGGACGTCCCTAGGTTACCCATGAGCGTTTCTGAGATCGCTTCTCGATATCAGCCCGTGGACGAACCCCTATCTCCGCATCAGACCACGTCCCCTATCGCGGACCGTTTTCCACCGGATACACCCTCACGCCGGGATTTGCCCATCGATGAGAACGAGGTACGAAGGCGCAAGCAACGCATCGAAGAGTTGGCCGATTTCGAGTACAAGGAGAAAGAGCTTTGGCAACGAGAGCGTGAACGCGATCGCCTTCAGTTCCTTCATTCCCGCCCCGAATCGGGCAGCGGCAGCAGCAGCGGCGTCGTGCCCAAAGGTCCGCGGAGCAACCCCTTTCAACACAAGCGCG
>JBBPJX010000528.1:0-14315 GCA_038088955.1 Neotropicomus parvogracilis | reverse complement strand
GGTGCTGTTGTTGATGGTGGTGGTTCTGAGCCGGAGACTTGAGGTTCAAGAGGAGTCGAGGCGTGGTGAGCATCGTCCTGGGCGGCGAGCGGGACACTTGCCAAATGTTTGCTGTCTACAAACAACCGACGCTTTCCACGACGTCGAGCTCGATGACGACGACGAGAGAAAAAAAAGAAAAGAAAAGAAAGGACGGTCCAACGAAATCTAGGGACGCCTCCCGCACGACCCGGCCTCAAGTCACGGAATCACACCACGAGGATGTATTATATTACCGTCACAAAAGGATACAGAAGTTGTTCCTTTGTCCCTGCCGACACACTTTCTTTCCCCCAAACTCGTGGCCGATCAACGCGCTGTTCGTGGGCGTCTTGCGGTACAGCCAATACGCCATCTTCCCGCCCTGTCTCCACTTTTTCTCCACCTCAACAAACCCGATCGTGTGCATGAGCAACTCGAGACGCTCAAACGACATGTAGCGCGAGTTCTCGACACACGGCGAGGGAAGCTGTTGGGGAGTGAGTTACGCGGCTAGAGAGTGCATCGAAGGACTTGCCGCGAGAAACAACAAGCCCGACGGTCGCAGAAAAGCATGTGCCAAGACGAGCATTCGTCCTGCGGACCTTGAGAACCAACCGTAAGACGCACGATCAGAAAAGACCTGCCTCTGTCTTTCGGCTCGGGCACAAAGTTCACCACCAGGCTGAGACTGATGATGTCCCATCTCTCCGTGTGCTCGTTCACGTCCATGGTCAAGAAGTCTTGCTCGACGATGGATGGATGGATGCTTCGAAGGTCGATAGGCGTGGTCGTTATCCACGACGAGCAGGACGCATAGTTGTCTGGTTTCAACGCGCCGACTTCTAATAAGCTAAAGGACACGCCGATGGAAGGGAGATTTGGCGCACTGAGACACGGTCTGCATACCTCAGGGACCCCTTGTCGTCTCTCTTGGATAGTCCCATACCGACGAGCCACTTGATCAACACCTTTTCGCTTCCACCTCCCCGGTCGGTACCCTGCCCGATGCTCGACATTCGTTGGTACGCCGCCAGCCCCCCCAGTCGGTCGATCTCCTGCTCCACGTCTCGCAACTCCTTTGCATCGGATGCACCAGATGCGTTCTTTTGAAGTCGCCTCTGCCTCTTTAGAAGAACGTGGAAGCGCCTGATCAATGTCCTCGTCGTGTAGGGCTTGTTGCTACTATTGGTGAACGAGCGATGATCTTCTGTAGAAGTGATTGGTGTTTTCTTCTTGCGAGTGCGGCGCATTAGATCCAGCTAGGACACGTCAATACATCAAAACATCATTGGACTTGGACGAGCACATCAAAAGTAGTACAGCAAGCGAGCAACAAGGCTCTAGCGAGGGAACCTCCCCAACGATGTCGGATGCACACACGCAAGAACGGACGGAGACCAACGCAGATGGCGGGTACAGCGCTTGCTTAGTGATAATCTCAAGCCCTCCTCCAAAATACCTCCGGATCAGAAAGGCCCCCATCTCTTCGTAGCCGAGCACCCCGACACGCTTCTACATGACAAATGGTTCCTTGTGACCTGGCGATGTCCCATACCGACATGTTGGCCTACCCCTGGTCGTCGTCAGCCCTCCACGGCCATCAACAGTTTGATCGATGGTCGTCCTCGGTCATCACGTCCAGTTTCCCAGACGAACAGGTTGCACCAGTGAGCGGTGGTCCGCCTGCCAGTGGGGTCTGTAGTCGGCGAACATTGACCTTGTCTCTCACCGTCAGGTCGGCGAAGCGGGTGACTGGTTGCTACGTCGGCGGTCAGTCCATGGGTGGGGGATGATTGAGAGACCGGATCCGATGGATACAGAGCGTTGATGACGGATCACCTTCTTCATCATCACACCGTTAATAAACCATCGATTAGCGGTCATCCATTAATTTACAAGCAGGAATCGCTAATACAATCGGTGAATCCAAGAAAATAATAACCACAACACCTGCACAACGAACGAATATCCTCGAGAGAATGTGAAACCGCATCTAGCGCTTGGCAAACGGCAACTGCTAAAGAAAGAATGACGAAAAGAAAGCTAATCCACAGGAGATTCGGTACCCAACCAGGGTGATCTCTTCATACGAAGCCCCGACCGCCCCTCTTGAAATCGATTTGCTCAAACCGTGCCTCCTCCTGGCGCTGCTGTGCATCAGCACTAGTCCGGGCGATGAATTGACGCCACCTACCCTCTTAATAACACACATATTGGCCAAGAATAGGCCGGCAACGATCGCCATAAATCCATAGATCGTACTAGAGTCGATCAACCAGACGTCCTCGACCAGCCGGGAAGCGCTTACCTGAAAATTTCATTCAATCTCATGTCCGCAAATTTAGTAATCGGCGTGACGCAGAATTTGTCCACAGCCATGGCTGTCGCAGCATCAGGGCAAACTGCACCGCCAAACGTGACTTCATCACTGGCATTGAAAAATCCGCAGCACTTGAACTGAATGATGCATGACGTGTCAATGAACGTGAACCCCGTGCGGGTATCGTCGTGCGACGTACCGTATCTTGGATGGCAATCTTGTTCGCATCGCTCTGCATTCCGAATACTCGGTGATAGTCGTTGCGTTCGTGAAGCGTCGAGAACCAAATGTACGTCCCGACGAAGAGAATGGCAACGGCATTGACGAGGAGCATCCAGTTGAGTATCACCAGCGATCTCGTTCCCCGTATCATGACGAGAACGAGGGAACTGACGAATGTCGCCAAAAATATTATGCCCAGAACCATTCCACCTACGGAGACGAGTGGAGTTCGATACGTACAGGGAGCTCGAACGAGAAGTCTTACCAGTGAGGTCGGTGGAACTAAAGGTGAGGTTGAGAAGCAAGTCGGGTTCGCGCCAGACGAACGAAAGAACGAGCGAGAGGACTCCTGCCGCCAGGAGACACGTATCGAAGAAAGTCCATGCAAGCATGAGACGCTTGGACACCATCTTTGCGGAGGAATAAACCGTGAAGGACACTATCGATTGTTTAAGACGATGCTCTTGTAATGCTAGACCGGCTAGAGTTTGTAATAAAACGAAGGGACGATCAACGCCAAAGGTGCTGACTAGCAGCGAGGGAAGTCGAAAGGTGTTCGAAGAGCGAAAGGGTTGGGTGAATTAACCAGGCCGGCAGTCTGACAGTGATTAAGTACTCACGCGAACTATGTATGATACCAGTGCCTCGCTTGACAGGAACGACTTGATGGTAACTAATATCCTGGTACTGCCAAGCGGCCGAAGCTGTTCCAGGCCCAGCTTGAAACGAACGTCGACGTAAATGTTAATGAATGGCGGTGGAGAGAGCAGGAAACAGCGAGGGGGGGATGGGACGAGTGCAGTGGGACATGATGGACAAAACAAGGCTGTAATAGGTAACAAAGTGCAATCACCATGGTCACTTCCAGTCCCTCGTGCACATAGAGACCGCAACCCCTTTCGAGCCATCCACACGACGGGGTGAGCAATTTTATCACGTTCTCTCACGTATGTGCTCACTTTGTGATGTGGGTCAAGCCCGAAATGCTAGCAAACGCGACCACGCCGGGCGGTGGTTCCCTCCTGGTAGCCTGGCAACTCAAGTACAAACACGTCCTGATCGTTGGTGGTGGCGACGTTGCATCGAGCCGCATCGAATCTGTGCTCGTTGCCGACGCACGAGTCACCATCATTTCCCCCAACACAGGCTTACATCCCCTCGCAAGGAAGTTCATTGACGGTCCCTATCAGATAACGTACCACGACCGTGTTTTTAGCGGTGCAGACGACCTCGTTGGCGTTGATATGGTGCTCACAGCCATCGACGATGTTACACAATCCCGAATCATCTGTGCTCTCTGTCGGGAACGCAAGATTCCTGTCAACGTCGCTGACATCCCTGAATCCTGTGACTTCTACTTTGGCTCTCAGATTCGCGACGGGCCGTTACAGATTATGATCTCCACGAACGGGCAGAGCCCAAAGCTGGCAAATCTCATAAGAAAGCGGATCGAGCGCAGCCTCCCAGAACAGGCAGGAAAGGCAATCGAAAGGGTGGGAGAATTAAGAGCGATGCTCAAGGAGAGAGCTCCGGGCGTCGGAGGTCAAGTGAGCAAGCGTCGGATGAAGTGGATGGTGGACGTCTCCACGTCTTGGGAGATGGAAGAGCTTGCAGGGCTGGATGAGGAGATGATGAAGAGGTTACTAGACGACGGTTGGGAGAATAATGCGGTGCCGTGTCCTGGGGCTGTGGGGGGAGTCCGCAAACGTGATAAGCGTGCCACCAACACCACATTTTCGTTTGGTACGCTTTTTCTTCCGTCGCTGGCATTTGCTGCAGGTGTTGCGACGGCTACCCTTTTGATTGCGTCCCGCACCCGGTGATTGCAAGAACGTTCGTGCCTGTTTTTGGCTTTGTCTCTGGTACGTGGTCGAGGTTGCAAATATCATACAATGTGATAACGGTCACCATCAGTATCAACGTGGTCGCGTTCTAGACGCGCCAAATCAAGCCGGCCAGATCAAATGGCTACTGCTCCCGGCCATCGTCGTTTCCAAGTTCGCAGGCAAATAAAGTACATATGTATCACATGTCGTCCCAGCATGACCATCTGAATCCGACAAAAGTATCTACTCGAAATCATCGTCCCAGTCCTCTAGATTGAAATCAGATTGGTTGCTTGCCTCGTCTTCAAGGATTAAAACGGACAACACATTTTTTTCCGCCGCATGCCTTTCCGCCTCAGCAATGATCCTGTTCCAATGAATGTCTCTTAATTTCTTAATGACGGCGACGATGTTGGACGCAGCCTTGACGGGCACATATTGACCGTCTTTCAGGCTGTAATGATCGCCCCAATTAGCTCTGGAAAAGTGCCCCTCAGAGGTCTTGGGAATGCATTCGATCCCCGACTTCGCCCACGTTAAAGCTCGTTTCACCTGGTCGCATGCTTCAGCCAAGGCTCTCGGGAAGCTTCCAAACGAAGACGAACCGCAAGTATACTCAGTGCAAGTGCACCAATGGGGTACTCCCGCACTCTAGATTGTTTGGGAAGGCATGAAATGGATGAAATGTGAGATGCGAGGGTCGCTGCAATGATCGGAGATTGGAATATCCCCTACGACACGTTAGTCGTCGTACTCTTTTTGTCAAATAGAGGACTCACGGATGGTTGGACGCCATCTGCATAGTCCTTGTAATAAAAAGGCCGTTTTCGATCCTTTTCATCGTCGCCAAGTAACCAAGCAGCCTGCGCTGCCCGTTGACTCTGCTTATCAGACTTGCTCTTGAGGTGCACGTTGAGACATTCGACAGCTGCTATTGCCATGTTGCGACGCCAGTCTTTGACGATAACCTCCACCTGTCAGAAATTCAATTAGCTGATTCGCGCTGCGGGATAACAATCGAATTGGTCGCATACCAGCTTGGAGACGACAATGTGAAGACTCTCCGAGGCTTCAAGTTGGTGATTGGGAAAACGGGCGTTCCAGATACGAACGACGTCTGCATCAGAAGGGTATTCCCATGGACCTAGTGTTCCGACGAACTCCCTTATGGCTGGCTTAAATGCAACGCGATAGCTGTGCAAACACTCGGAGGGGAGGTCCCTCGGTGACAGAGCGCTGCGGGTTTTCAGCACAGCGCTAGAAAGTGTAAATTCGGTCGTGTCCTCGAACTTCACGTTGGAAAACATGTCTACTCCTTCATCGCCCTTGGTTTTCCTCAGCCGTTTGCTGGAAACATCTTGGTCCTGTAATTCATCTTTTGCAATCGGGCCGCGTTTGACGGGAAGCATGGTGGAAAAGGGATGAGGCAAGGACGAGTGAATGTTCGTCTCGACGCTGTGCCTGGGATTTATCGATTCACAGTATCTATACCTTGCCGCAGACCACTTTAGTTCCAGGATGATCTTCTTATGGCGTAATCCTGCGTTCGATTATGTTCGTCGTCGTAATAACGCATCCTATCAGCACTTCAGCTCGAGCCTCGAGGCGCTCAATTCATCGGCTATGAGCACAGGACTATCCATGAAATCAAACCACATCCATTAATTGAAAACCAAGGGCCCATGTTTTTGTTAATCGTCCTGTGGGGTAATGCGGCGGCGTTTAGTTTGGCCTCCTGACAAAGTTTTGCAGGGGATGGCACATAATTGATGAACTACGATCGGTCCAATGCCAAAAATGCGCCAGGCGGCGGAGCTAGACCATTGATCCGCAAGTAGTCTCGTCGAGCGAGCGAGTTTCCGATTGCACGCATCCGTGCGGGGCGATAGTTTTTTTTCCCCTTACAGCTGGCAGGACCTTTTATTTGGGGGGAACGGAGTCGAGCGGTTATTGGCGCTTCGGTGAGCTGGCGCGATTCGTGTGGATGATGTAGCATTCCTGACTTCATGAGTCCAGGATCGGCTCCAAGTTGAGGGTTTTCTCTCTGCAGAATTTCTGAGGAACGGGTCGCGTCGACCGACAACGATTGTTCTTGTTTATGAAGAGTACTACAGTACCCGAGCGATCCAATTTTCCCCACGCCCACCTTGACTCAGCAAACCCAACACAAGATCGAAACGATTGCGAATATGAGTCTAACCAAACCGCATAAACCGCACCTGATTTCATGGCAACGATAGTAATAGGTTCTTGTCTCATGGAAGGAGAAATTTCCCCCACGAGAAAAGTACCCGGTCCAGCCTGATTCGAAGACGCATAAATTCGTCCTTCTAGGCACCATCCGCTGTTCCTTGTAGACCAGAAAACATAAACCCCGTTGAAACAAATCCTAGCCCATCGAAGGCCATGCGAGTGGATCTCTGCGAGGACAGTGACGGGAGAGAATGAGTGCATCGAACTGGTTTGCCCGCATCCTACAGTGATAAGACACTGCTGAGCATTATCGATGGAAGTACTTCATTGATAACATCCGCCGTACACGTTTCGACCAAAATTTGACTCCGACATCAAACTTCGACACTTCCTAAGAATCCGGGTCGAGATCCACCTCGTGGGTTGCGCGGCATGTTATTCGGTAGCCTGCTTGTTCACGTTCAGCACCCGACGACTGATAAGTAGTGGTTCGCTCGCGCTCTACGTCCCAACCATGTCACGACTATCCATCGTGCACTGGAACGATTCGTACCGCGTCACTCCCCAGAAGATCTCGTCCGGCGGCAAGATCGATGTCACCCAGTTCGCTTCTCTCTTGGATGATATCCGAAGCAACTGGCTCCTGAGATCAGATGGAGCACGCGATGGTCTCTCACTCTTCTCTGGTGACTTGTTCTCGCCATCGGTCGAGAGTACGGTGACTCGAGGTAGCCACTTGGTGAGACGAGTCTAGTTTTGTGCATGCCAGAGCCCCTGATCATTCCTTAACCAGGTTCCAGTGATGAATGAACTTGCACCGGATGTCGCACTGACAGGTTCGTGCGTCATCATTGGACCTGTGTAACAGCTTTGTTGATTAGGTTCGTTGCACCGACGTTTCAAGGCAACCATGATTTCGATTTCGGTTCGGATCTAATTGATTTTCTTGATGGCTAGTGCTGAGTGATTCGCCGCGCAGGATATCCACATCTCTCGAAGCTGGTTGGCGATACAAAGTTTGTACGTCGGCTCTACAATCGTTTTGTGCAAGTCGTCTCATTCAACTTTAAGCCCTGGCTCCTGAGCAACATTATCGACGAGGATACCAAAAATGTGCCAGAACACCTACATCCCTTCAAGGTGTTAGAGCGATCAAGCATAAGAGTCGGCATCATCGGTCTCGTCGAACAGTTAGTGTTCCATGTTACCGGGCCTGGGTGTCTTCCGACTCTGTTCTAGGGACTGGATTAGCACCGTATCAGCATGGCCACCTAATTTCAAGTTCAAAGACATGGCAAAGACCGGTAGAGAATTGTCACAACTTCTGCGCGAGGAACATCAATGCGATCTCATCATCGCATTATCTCACGCTCGGTATGGGGAATCCTATCTATGCACTCGAAGATATCGCTCACGAGATTCATAGGGTCCCCAATGTAATACCATGACTCTCCCGACAAAAACATATGCTCACATTGATTAATGCAATAGGACATCCAGCTGGCCAAGGATTTACTGGCTTCGTCTCCCTCTGCTCAAAAAGCTCACCCCTTAGCTGGAGAACATGGTGCAGACATCATCCTGGGTGGCCATGATCACCTCTACTTCGTATCGAAGGGCGTGACTACCTGGGAGGGATACGACGTCTCGAAACCGAGCATTGGATCTGGTGGGGACAACGGCGACATACTGGTGGTTAAGAGCGGAACCGACTTTAGGGAACTGAGCGAGCTTACGCTAGAGTTGGAGGATACCCCTCCAGGGAGTATCAGGAAGAAAGTGATTAAAGCTGTCCATGGTGAGTGTTCGTCTTCCAGATAAATTCGGCACTGAACCGTGTCGGCGTCCAGGCAAACGGCATGTAATCCGGCCTGATATGTCGTCTTCAAAGAACCTTCAGGAAATTCTTCATAACGTGCTGTCGTCGGTATCTCGGTCGTTAAAAGCACCTGTATGTACCTCCGAAGTAGAACTGGATTTGCGATCGTATCTCTTGCGTACAGATGAGGTATGCAGATTTGCTCGGCGGACTTGTTGGGCTTATTTTCTCTCCTTTACAGACGGCGGCTGGGAATTGGTTCGCAGACGTGTTGAGACATGCTTATGATGATGCGTTGCACACCACTTGTGGTAGCGGGTCTGATGGTGTACTCATCTGTGCTGGGACATTGAGAGGTGACTCAGTGTACCCCGCAGGTATCGGTCCTTTTTTTGCTGGTAGTGAATTTGCGCTCATTGAAATCTTCTTGAAGGGGAGATCACCCTAGGGAATATCCTAGAAATCCTGCCCTTTGATGATCCGACTGTTGTAATTGAACTAGATGGTGAATCTCTGTGGGATGCGCTCGAAGCAGGGTTATCCAAGTACCCAGCACAAGAAGGGCAAGGGGATGTTCTTCCCTTCTGTCTAGTTCCGCTGACTAGTGGTTTCCAGCCGATTCCCCGTCGTATCTGGCTTACGTATATCTTGGGATTCTCGTCGTCCGGCTGGTCAGCGTGTGCTTGGGGTTTGGCTCCTACAGGACGCGCCAAGTACACCCTCGGAAGGCTCCGGTTCGGGAACCCCTGCCCTTGTGGACGGTGAATCTATCAAGAGGGAGAAGAACGGGCGGACATACAAGATCCTAACGAGGGAGTACATGGCTTCCGGACATGATGGATTCACCGCCCTCTCTGGCCACAAGTATCTCATCGACGATGAGCATGGGCAACTAATGAGCAGTCTTGTCAGAAAGTATTTACTCGGTGAGACTATTGATATGTAAGGCGAGGCGATACATCTTACGATTGCGTTGGCAGGAACCCAGTATGTTAACAAGATGGTCCGTATCCGCGACAAGAACAAACCGGGTCATCTTCATTCGGGAACGGCTAACGTGGTCCAGCGGGAGATCGAACATAGAAATCGATACGCTCACAAGGATCCACAGATCCACACCTTATCCTGCGTTGCTCAAAGGTGGCAACGGGTGGCCGCGAGCGCGCTGCATAAGCTGCGCTCTCGCGTGCACTATCAAGATCACTTCAATATCGCCGCGCGAGAGCACATGAGTGATGTTGATTGCTATGATGGAAAGAAAGTTCGCCAAGGGGATGAGGGGAAGAGTACGGACGGTGATGAGATCACCAACAAGGATGATCTGCCTGTGATCCATCCAGTCGTGGATGGGAGATTCAAAGACGTGGCAAGGGGCTAGCAGGGTGTACAGGCACCCCGTAGAGGAAAAATCTGATGACTGCCAAATTTTCCTGTCTGATCGGAGCGTGAGTTTTTACTGGCGTTCGCGCCATGGTGCTGCCAAGGGGAATGCTCTAGATTACAATGAAGGAGTGGTGACCTCAGGGACTTGGACTGGAGGTGGTGAGTCTCCAGTTAAGGCACGACCATAATGTGTCAAGACGCCGATAGAAGAACCAATACCAGCACCACCTAATACCACTTCGAAACAGGCATTAGCTAGTTTTATTTTCTGGATCCCGGACCCCACTCACAGTTTATCGTACTTGCCCTTCTCCAGAATAGGGCGGGAGTAAGGACGGCGAATAGCAAGGCACCGATGGTAGAGTGGTCGTCCGCTCGCAATGACGCTGTCTACGAACGGCTCAGTGCAAAGCATACGCGTCAAAGGGAGAACGTACATCGTAGGAACTGCGGATGTGTCTATTTCTGACGGTGATCTCGCCCGAACTGGTGGACCGAACGTATTCGAACCCTCCGCCGGCCGCGCATCCTGGACTAGCATGAACGAAAGCGGGAGGGGACCGAGTAGAGCTTGCTTACCTACTGCTCCTCCAAGCCAAGTCGCGCGTAGGAAGCGATTTACGCTGAACTGGGCCCGACCTTTACGTGTCAGCACGAACGCGGCATAGGTTGGCGGGGTGAGCAGGGAGAACAGCTGATACCCCTTGGTCATAGACCGCCGCACAAGAAACTCCACGTCTGCAGCGTGATGACTTTCTGCAGCCATCTCGACAGCGAACTTGCAACTCTTGACGCCGTCGCTGTCGACGCCGGCGCGTTAGAGTGATGACACGTGATCCGCACGGACCAATTGGAGCTTGCCCTAACGCACTGAGAAAACCCGAGGCAAACTCCGAGCTTTCGTGTCCCCAACTCTGTGCGTCTCTCCGCCGCGACCGTAATGTCGGCCCCCCTCTCGATCGATGCGTTCGATGCACAAATGCTTGACTTTTCCTCAGACCCCGATGTCCCAATGAACATAACAGCCTCCGCAGAATTCTTTGCAGAAGCACTGATGGACCACGATGGTCATCTTTCTGCTTCTATCTACGGCGAACACCCTAGCATAGAGGTCGACATGGAAGAATACGTTGGCGATAATGCAGAATACGAAATGGCCGACGAAACCGCTGATTATCCTCGTTCACACGAGGACGAACTACTAGACGTTGAAGTTTACGACGCATCACACGTACCTTCTCCTCTTGTCCCGCTTCGGCCTCTACAACCGTCCGTAGACGTCCCGATTGACTCTGAACAACCGACATCGGCTTCTTCGGCCCCAGCAGTGCCCGCCACTCTCTCTGAGGCTCAGGGCGAGCCGGAGTCAGAGGCGCATGCCGCACCCCTTGACCACCAGGCGGCTGACGTTTCGCACGTGGAGCCTTCAGCTTCAGGGGAAGGTGTCTCTTCAGAAGCGGTGTCTCTGGAGTTGGTGCATCCAACCGACGAACGCACACTGCTTGTCAGCGAGTCTCACGAGCAGCTAGGTGATACCGTCTCTCCAAACGGGCAGTCATTTGAAACACCAGCTCCTGCGGACGCGGTTGATGAGACAGCATCTCACGTTCCACCTGTTGCTGAGGAACACCCTGTTAACTCAGAGGTGGCCCAGCACGAGACCCCCCAACCATCGATCGCTGAATCGGCACCCCTCACGAGCGCTGAGGAAGCGTACGACAGTGGCACTTTGATTCAGAACGAAAAGGCTGCGGATCAGGCAACGGTAATGGAAGGGGAGGTTGTCGATCCCCTCCACATTTCGGATGACGTTTACATCGATCCTCCTCCCGCTGTCTTACTATCCATTGCCGGTCTCTCCCAGCCCGTATTTGTGTTGTTCAATCAACCACACGAAGAGGAATCTACAGGGGAAGCCCGTGGCGACAAGGAAACTTGTTCGTTACTTCTTGAGAATCGGCCTACGCTGTACTACGAGCCTCTGAGCAGCGTCTTTGATGCATTACGTCAGGATGAGGACTTCTTGTCCCGCGTTCCCCATAGCTTTGAAGGTGAACTTGTACTCGATGCTTATGATCTGCAGTTGGCAGTATCTGAGGTCAGTAATGCTCCCAATTGAAGGTAACCATGTACTAATATTGCGCAGGACAACGTGCATTCACGTGAAATTAGTTTGCACGATCTCAACATTTTACACGATGGATCTGACTTTGCAGGACCCCTTCGATTACTCCTTCGCGCCATTGTTCCGCGGTTTATCATTCGATATTATGCACTTCAGGAGCAAATTCAACGACTGAATACTGCTGCTGAGTCAGGGGAAGGAGAACATGTTGAAGGCTCGTCTTAATTTTTGTCGTCAGTGCCTGCCAGCTTACGGTTTTTTTAATAGAACATCACGATCAGTATGACACAGGTGAAGAACAACGCCTTCCTCAACAAGAGGAAGTGGTCATCGCACAGGCCACGGCTATTCCCGACGCATCCGAAATATCGCCTCCCACGGACGCTGAGGGAACGGAGAAAGGAACTGTTCCTCCTCCCGAACCAGCCAAAGAAACCCCACAAGGGAGTTATGAACCAGAGAATGTCTCTGCTGTTCAAGAATACGCTGCAGAATATCATGAAGTTACTGGGGAGGCAACACGTGTACTTGAGGATGAGTACGATTACGAGCGTACCAGCACCGGCGACGAAGACGGATCTGCCAAATCTCAAATTCTAGATGCTGACCAAATTCACGATACAGTAGCAGAAGATACCGACGCCGGAGCAACTGTCACCGGGCAGGAGTCAGAGTTCGGAGGCGAACAGACTGAATATTTGGATTATGTAGAGCCTGAGGAGTACGACGAACGATACGGTGAGGATCTCCCAGGACGGGCCGGTTGTGCCTTTCCTGTCCAATACGACGAACCTCCACACCATGAGGAAGGAGAGCAAGACACATTAACAGCAGTGGACGAGTCTCGGGCTATTCTATCCGGTTCGGATGAGGAAGAAGAGGACAAATCTGCGGCTACCCCGGTCCCCGCACGCTCTGTCCTTGAATCCGAATTGACTAATCCTGCTAATAACGATGCCACCAACGATTCGGTAGCACGTACGTTTCTGCATCGCATTGTTCCTTCATATTATTGACCCCCGAACCATTAGCCCAACAGGATAATTCGATTGCGAGCAGCGAAGAACTCGTGACCAGTGAGTCCGCGAACGAAATCGCGCACAGTGAGTGTGATTCTCGATCAATTTGATATCTTCGCCTGATAGGTATTAGCAGAGTTGGCGCCAAGTAACCGGGAGACAGACACGGCACAGACATGCGTATTTTCAGAAGTCGAGGAGTCTGATTCCAACCTTGTTTCAATACTTGAACGTGAAGCCGGTACGACCTTGCTGATTTCATCCTCACTTTCGCTAAGTACAGATATATAGATGCTGAGCTTGACCGGACATTCAACCCCGAACAGAATGAACAAGAGGGTAGTGTTGAAGCCGCTCTTCAGCACGAATTGACTTGGGATGGATGGTTCGACGAAGACGCCGAAGGAGAGGATGAGGAAGACTGGATAGATCCAGACGCTGCCTCTAACGAAAGCTCTGTCACCCTCTCGAGTAAAGCATCATCGAAAAGAAGCTTTGATGAGGTAGATGCCAAGGAGGATGTATATGTGGAAGATCCTCAGCTCTCACCAGGTATGTCGGGTACGTCTCCGCCGTATTCCATGCTAAACGTCGACGCAGGCTCAAAACGGGCGCGGGTCCAATGACGGGCCAGGCCTTTTTTGTCAGCACAGACAAGATAATCCGTGCAGCGCTAACTTATTATCTTCGTCTTCGCATTCTCCCCATTCACCCCCACGTGAATACCGCATTCATCAAGCACCCACGAGTAAGGTCAAGTACTTTTCCCATCACTGATTCTTCCGCGCGACGCCTTGTCAATGACACTCCACCATCCGCATTTCTCCTCTTCTGCATTGTACATGACTGACCTTTTTAGCACGAAACCGAGGGATATCGTGTCATGAGGTTCTAGCACGATTTTTAGTACAAGCATGTTTGAGACTCTCAGAGCGCTTGCTCGAATAAATAAATCCGTGTTGATGCATGAGTCAAGGAAAAGCGTAGTCAAAGTTTGCTTGGTTTGATCTCGGAAGTTTCATGTCACTCTAACGCTACATCCGCTGACACCCGACTCCAGCCTCTGGCTAGCCCCGTACACGCATGGCCGACACAGACACTCGCCGTCTGTGCACCCAGATCATAGACACACATTTCGGTTCCCTCACAGCAGTGAGCGTTCGCGTGCAAATCGTTGGCTCTATTCTTGACGTTCGTCTGCCAGAAAGTCGCGTCCGTGCTGTTGACTCGAGGCCGACTATCCCTCCCCCAACTTATCCGTTTCACCGGAATGAAACCGCGGACCGTGCGCGCATCCATCATCGTACTTGTACAGCACAACATTCTCTGGCATGCCCACACCGACGAGGAAGGCGAAATGCTCGAGTTCAATACACTCGAGTGTCTC
>JBBPJX010000527.1:0-14334 GCA_038088955.1 Neotropicomus parvogracilis | reverse complement strand
CCAAAGGGGATCGAACTCCCCACCTGGGCCGTATTTAGATTTCATCATCATGAGTTGTCCAAGTTCTCTGGGAAAGGTAAGTAAGCATCACTGAATAGATGGACCATGGAGCGGATCTGGCGCACTGTTGAAGCCTACGGCGTTCTTCACCCAACCTGGCGACCTCGTGGACGATCATTTGAGCTTCCGTAGCCAGGGCGTTGAGAAAATCTTCTCGAAGCTACAACATGTGATGTCATACACGACGTCTTAGCGTGACGGAAAGTACCTACACCACGGAAACCGTAAGGTAGTTGCTCACGATCAGCACCCTCTTGCTGTTTCCCTTTACTGCCAGGAGTATCCTTGCTCCAGTCTTGAGATCGTATCCGGTTAACCCAATATCACAAGAGGTAGGTCAGACAGCTCACAGCCCGAAAGCGCATCAAGCAGTTCCCTTTGTTTTGCATTATACGAACGCAACTCATCCAACAACTCGAACACTGCACAGCTTCAGCGCCAAACAATCCCTGAAAGTTGTTTTCGCGACTTACCAGGCACGTTGTTCTGATCATCCTGTTGCGGCCTCAGTATGAGTTGTTGTTTGGCGAGTCGCAGCATCATTTTCATTAGCTCGGGTGCTTGCTTGTCGTCCTCCTGATTCTTACGAACCAAGTCCGTTAACTGGTCATGTAACTTCTGATATCGCTCGGATGCTGTCATCTGTTCCTGTGACAGTTCGTTAGAGGTTGCCAAACTAGCTCCGAGCGCCTCGTTCACTGAACCGAGTTGTCGTTCAGGACGATCTGCTAAAGGGAAAGCATCCCTTTCCCGAATCATCTCGTCTCGTTCCGTACGGAGCAAATCCAATATATCAGTAGCACGTCGAGAGTCAACATCGTTTCTGGCTGTCATAATCGACTCGATGATCATTTTGTGATCCAAATTGCGTGGCGGTGGGTGATGATGGAGAGTTTGCACATGAGGGTCGATCCTCTGGATAGCCATCGTCTGTCCCATGGGTTCGGGAAAATGTTCTGTAAATAATCAGTTTGGATTTCTGGGAGATAACAAGAGTGCTCACGCTGGCCATGTGGATAAGTAAAGCGTTCAAGGGCAGAAAGCATGCTGTTAAAAGCCTGGATTGCTTCATCTCGACGTCCCATCCCTTGCAGCGCTGCAAGTCTTCTTTCATGTCCCCATGGTGAAAGAGGGTCCAATGTAACCGCCTTCGCGAAAAGCGGTATGGATCAAATGCTAGCATAAACGAAACGATACTGAGACACACCTCATCCGCGTCGTGTAAAGCATCATTCCATGCACCCGCTCCTGCGTATGCATTGCTCCGCTTGACCAGGATGCCTTCACGTCCCTCTGGACCCATGCTTAAAGTCTCCGAATAATGCCTAATCGCATCGGTGTAATTCTGCGATGCCGATGCGCCATCACCAAGGTTTTCTAATGCTTTGGTGCACTGCTGGGTGAACCCTATATTGACGTGTATTGTTAGGGTCAGCACCAGAGTGAACGTTCATGCTTACTCATGATCCACTCGGCGTTATTCTTTCTCATCCTCACATCTTCCCCCAGGTCACGCGTTATTTCCCTGAGTGACTCCACTGCCTCATTAATGCGCCCAGCAACAAACAACGTTTCGCACTTCTGCTGATGAATAATAAACTCCAGATTATCAAACTTCCAGCCGCATATCTAAGATCATTAGCACACGCTTTAACGCGTTAGGTTTTCACTTGCCAACGAAATGATGTCTAATTCTGGGGCCACGCGAAATGGCCCAAGCGATTGCGCGCGTGACAAGAGCTGGAGTACCCTGTCATAATCTGCGTTCTTAATCGCGAGTGCAGCAAGCCGAAGATACATCCCAGCCTGTATACAACATGACACGAGAACTCACGGGCATCGTCTCAAGCACCTACCTGGGCAGCGGAACACTTCGCCTTGCTATCGACAGGGCAGTGTTTGATCAGGTCAGCGATCTCGGCCATGCTCTCAGCATGGTACATGACCTCGAACAAGACGACACACTGACAACAATTGAGCGATAAGCTAACAAACCCACATGGACTCGGAGCTCACCTTGATGAGCGACACAAGGATCTTGTCATGGTCATCACACTCACGAAGAGCGACATTAAACGCATGTACCGCTGGGGCATATTTCTGTTTTCCAAACAATGCAAACCCTTTCGCAACGTGAGCGGTCACCGATGGTTGGATGTCGATCGACTGTCCGTACAGCAACATCAACTTGAAAACATCGTGGAAAAAGACGACAATACTTGCTGTTTCAGCGTCTCTCAGTGCCGCGTCCCAGAGATGTAAACGTGCTCGAATAAGTGCCCGACTGGCAAATACAGAATGGTCAGAGCCTAGGCGACGGATGATTTGCCCCGATAGCGTTTCCTCGGCGTCATCCAGTCTATCTTCTTTCCATGCGTCGCGGACTGCATCGTCAATGTCCGCAAGTCGTATTGAGCAATCGCTGACCGATTGAAGCGCGCCGTCAGAACGATCCTATGGTACAATATGTCCGACTTATTACCTTATAGTTTTCAAGCACACCATACCTAGAACAAATGTGTAATACATGGCAGCCAAGAACGCAGGACCTACCGTCTTGTGAGACCAAATGATAATTTTCCGACATTATGCTCTCCAACTGCCCATCGTGACTCAGGTCCTCCGGCTTCAACACTCCCTGACATTCCCAGTGGTCAGAGTTGAAACAATGCAATGCAACGAACATCACAAACCTTTTCAAGCAAGATGTTCCACTGACTATCGTGAGTGACAGCGACAGCTGCAGATGGCTCCTGAACAAGAATGGTTTGGTCAGATGAGGTCTGGTCACAAATGGCGATTGCACAAGACACACCTTGCGCAACAAGTATCGGTTGATGATGTCGGATGGATGGAAGCTCTGGATCACTTGTCAGTATAACGGAAAGGTCTTGCTATACCATCTAGCGCAAACCTGTAATGTTTCTGGTATATGGGTGACCGTAACACGACCATCGACATCCATAGAGCTACCAGCCGCAACCCCTTGGTTGTTGGAAGATTCCGCCTCAACATGATCTCCAGCATCCTTCTCTCCCCCTCCAGTCTTGTATACTAACCTTCTCCAAATCTTTGACGCTCTCGAGTGACCCGTGCTGTTGCTGTAAAGCTTCGTAGGGTTTAAACGGGTAGGCGGGGCGTCTACCTCGACTTCCACCCGTTTTCTGCCCAATATGTTGTCCCTTATCGCAATTTTGAATCCACTGACGAACACGGCTTGGTTTGGGAATTCAAAGTTCCAGTCGCCTAGAGGTCCTACACGCCAGTGCAACGCACGCGTGGTCTCCCAGGTGTATGCTGTGGAGATGTTACCCTGTCTCACTTGACCAGGTTTGAATTGCGCAGGGAATTCTGTTGCACCAGTCTGAGACGAGACCTCGTGAAACGCTGCAACAGACCAAGAATGCGATTTATAACATCCCGTAATCAGGTAGAGAGAGTCGTGAGTGATGATGCGACCAAGCTGTTCTTCGGCGAACTTGTACCAGTCGAGCCCATTTCGAGTTGCTACGTCTTTGAAAATCTTTCGTTTGAGTAGAGTATAACTTTCCGCGCCGTCTGGGAGGATAAGGAGAGCGCCCTCATTGGAAGAGAGACTGAAATCGTATGTCAAGGCGTTCTGATGGCTGACAGCTCTCAAAAATGCATGGCTCAGTGTCGCAGTCTATATTTGAATGCGAAATCATGGCTCACCCATCGGATGGTTCGACAATCCTTAGCGTGGTTACCGACGATGCCGGTATGACGCTACCTGAATTCTCAGCGTGGGGATAGATCGCAACATCCAGTTCGTCGAGATCGATGTGTACAAAGTTGTCGGGTACGCCGCTGGCGCGATGGAACGGGTGTTCGCGGGGAAGGCAGATGTTGAAAAAGACGTCAAAGCTTCCGTTTTCTGGGACGACGACGCCGACATCGCCAATCCTGAGGCCATCTCTGCGATACCGCAGGAACTGGTTTCCTGGCTCTGGTGTCCAGAGGGGATATCCGCAACCGAGCGGAAGCAACTGTCTTGCGTACACTCGCGGTGGAGGGTCGGGCATCCTCTCGGTGGTAAGCGACAACTATGACTTGGGCGCTCATTTAGCGAGCTTGGGAACATGAACAGCCAGGGCGTTCAATGCCAGGTACATGGGCTTTGGTCGGAACAGCTAGTCAAAGTCTCGCCACTGGCCTCTGTCACTGATCGGACGCCCAAATCATCGCAAATCCTACGCCAGAACACGAGGTCTCTTGAGATTCGCCGTCCAAGATGACTGGGATCACCGAAACACCCGCTGGCACGCTTCATGAATCCCAGGGGATAGCGGAATCGCCACTGTTGTCCGATCTTCCACATGCACCTGCTCTCACCTTGTCTTCCGGAACAACTTGTCCTGGGGAACCTATTACCATGTCTACTATCCATGGCATGTTAGCACGGTTACTCGAGCAGACAAACGCTCTTCAACAGGCACAAGCGTCGACCAACCACATCTTGGACGAACTTCGTCGATCAATTCCTGCACCACAAGAAAACGCAGAATTCAATGAACGTCTGCGTCGTGTTGAAACTCTTGCGGAGACGTTGGTTCGTGGCCAACGTGCGGAACAACACCCACCCGGACAACCAATGGGCGCGCCATCCAATATGAGTCAAGGCGGATCCAGTCCCCAAACTGGTTCGCAATATTCGTCCGTACAAGGTGGTGGTGGAATGCCTGGTCACAATGCCGCTGCCGATCCTCCTCCGCTTCCGGGTCCGGCAAATACAGGACCAGAAGCCAATTCTCTCTTACCCGCTAGTGGTGAAGAAGTTTCAAGCACAGGCGAACACGCCCCCAATAACGAGGATGTTCCAGAGGTGAGACTCCCCTACCGCTCTGTCATCTAGCGAGTCCGGTTATCGCGACGGCCCCCTATAGTCAATTGATAGTCTTTGCTCGCAGGCGCCGACCACCATTCCCTCGTTGAGCCACACTGATCGATCGATCACCTACCCCATCATCTCTCCAGGGAATATATACCCGTCCGAAACTCAACACCGTAACGTACTTGCTACCACACCCCTCCCTTCAATGATTGAGGTAGATGGAAACCGACGGCTAGACCTTCCCATCTCCTCAACAAACCATGCATATATACATTCTGGATGGTGCAACAACATAAGCATAGAAATCATTCCTCTCTATGAACCACTAGAAAAAACGGAACACAAACACACTTGCCGAAAAGGCGACGAGGCTCCAATCATTGGCTTGATTCGAAATAACGCACAAGATTCAATCGCCGGCCGTGCTCTTTTTGACCCTTTGGCAGTCAGCCAGACGGACAGAGAGCCAAGGCGTGGAGTTGGATTTACTTCTCCCGAGGCAGATCCCGCTCATACGAGGATTGAACCGGATACCAAGCAAGAGTTAGCGGAGAACATACCACAAGTCACGGTTTCAGCCACCGATGATTTATACGATCAGGTGACGGATCTTACCAACCTCGTTCGACAAATTTTGGTTGCCTTCGGAGAGCAGAAGGCCCTGGTGGAACAACAGTGGGCGGAGAGACTGCATTGGAAGGATGAATTGGGTCGACAGATACGACAGTTGATGGACATAGCGTCGTGGGTTGTGGAAGAATATCAAAGGCAAACAGTAGTTAAGCCCGGTAAGCCGGATCTTACAGTTGGTTGGCAGGTATGCCAATACTAAACATCAAGGATAGGGATCGAGCAAGTAATGGATGAAATGAGGAAATTAGGCGAGGAACACAGGGAATTACTTCAATCCTTTTCAGACGGTGAGAACTTGAAACATTCGGAGGTAATTGGCTGTTCACCATACACTGTCGGTTAAGCCTGGAGAGCGGATAGCGAGAGACACAACGAAGAGATGATGAGTGCTATTCGTGCTACAGCAAACGAGCAAGTCCCTTACAATGTCCAAGGTGTACGTTCTAACCTCACTTGACATTGCAATTGACTCACATAAGTCTGACAGTACTTGGATGAATTCAGCAAGACCCTCTCCGTTGAAGTCCGTATCCTCTTGGGTGAAGTTGGCAAATTGCGGGAGGAACGACGGAACATCCAACAGCGAGTGTCTTCTCTCATCGAACGTCGAATCCGAATGCTCATATTCGTCCAGCGAAATTGGATATCTCCTGATGATGCAGTCTACCTTCGCCCCCGGTGGAGAATTTGGTACTGATTGGTTTGTTACTTGTCCAACATCAGACCGGTTACCTTACGTACACCAGGCCTCCAGAGTATACCTCACCTCATGCGTGGCCATCTCCAGCTGGCATCCCATTGCCCGAAAGCCCACAGCCTCGCCCTGGGTGGCGTGCCGTTTCTGTGCGAAGAGGACGTCGCGCTCCAAGTCCAGAACCAACCACAGTGCCCGAAAGACCAGCGCCGTCATGGGCCACATGGCAACGTGAGTTTCGCAAGCACGCCTGACTGTAGCTCCTTAATACTTAAGTATGCTGCAGCCAATCCCATGTTGGCCCCGACCCCACCGTCCGTTGGGCCCAGTATTTTGGTCCCGGAGCGCGGAAGTCCGGGGTTATTCGGACCTCGCACGCCGCGTCACTCTCCCCATAGAACTAGTCATTCTCCAAGTTTGGAACAACCCTCAGCGCCAGGAAGACAAGCGGCCTCATGGGGTACATCGCAACGTACGTTCGTCACAAGCATGCACTATGTAATGCCTGTTCACCGACACCCGAATATGTTATAGCCACTCTCACGTGGGCTTCTTCCCCATGGTCCGTCGAGCCGCCACAAGACTCTTCTCGTGGAAACAGACAGCCCCCATGGTCAGAGCAAGCCTCAGCACCGGGAAGACTAAGACAGGTACAGTCATGGAGCACGTGGCAACGTACGTTCGTTGTAAAAGTAATGACTGTTCACTAATATTCGAGTGTACCACAGCCGATCCTGCGTGGGCTTCCACCCCGTCGTCTGATGAACCCGACCTATTAGTGCCGGACCGCGGAAGTCCAGGACTTTTTGGACCGCGTTCACCGCAAGACTCCCCTCGTGACCTCCCCCGGGACAACGACGGCCCGGACGTGGATTGGTGGGGCGTTGGGAGCCGGCATGGACAACAGGGGTGGGGCGGTGGCAGTGGCAGTGGCTGGGGCTAGGAGTGGTCGAGCGTCGTACCCAGCCCAGCATAGAGCCCTCGTCGCCAACCCGTACGTAGAAGTTCGCTTACGACCTTGCCCTCAGTCCCATCGATTTAGTTTATTTGTAGTATACATGTCGTGTTGATCTCTCGTCGACCTCAGCAGATTTTCCTGGCACCCTTCAACTTGGACCAAGGTTACTGGTCTGTCTGCAGTTTACATTTCTTCTAATTTTTATCCGCGCAAAGTGCATTAGCGAAACCGGTGGAATCGTCGCAACCCCTTGCCCTGAATGATACGATGGTATAATTCAGCCAGCATTTCAGATCAACTATTGTATTACTTGTAGTGGTCACTACTCCAACCCACACTAGTAAACATGGCCCAAATACGAATCTAGAGCTCGATCAGCATCTCGTCCCTCCGCTCCTGCGGCGGCGCAGACGGCACCGAAGGTGCATACATGTCGAATGCTTGCGGCCTGCTCGTCGGGGCGGTGGGGAAGGCGGGAAGTGGTGGGTTTGGCTGAGATTGAGGCGGCGGCGGATGCGAGGGTTGTTGGACAGCATGCGCGGGTTGCGTGCGCGAGAAGGTCTGTGAGCGGGTGTGAGCAGGTGGAGCATATGAAACGGTGGTTGAGCGCGCGAGTGATGAATGTAGCTGCGCTGGTGGAAGGGGGGAAGCGATGGATGGTCGAGATGAAATCGTGTGCGCACGCGCAATGGTGCCTCTGCTTGGAGATGTGCTGGGGATAGCCGGGGGAAGTGCAGGGGTTGGTACAGTAGATGCAGATTGTGTGACGGGTGGTTGCGGGAGAGGTAATGCACCCTTTGCCTCAAGTCCCTGTCCTAGGTTGTTTGCTCCACCAAAGTTGTCCCCAACGGTTGATGGGTGGGACACTTGTAGCATGGGCACGGGTTGATATCCCTGCATTACTTGTGCATCGGAGTGGAGGGGTTGTATGGGTGGCGAGGACACAGGTAGCACGGATTGTGGTATTGTCTGGCGGTGTGGTTCTTGCTCAGCCGCGGAAGCATTGTAGGAATACGAAGGGTGAGAGTACAAAGACCCCGACGTGCTCGATAACGGAGGCGGAGGCGGAGGCGAAACATATGATGATTGGAAGGAAGCTTGTACGGTGGACGATTGCGGGGCTTGAGAAGAAACAGGTTCCCCCCGAGGTGCGTATGTCGGGGATGAAGATGACAATTGATTGTACTCATTTGGTCCTTGAGGCCAGGCATGCCCATTTGGGGCGTATGCTGGCTCAGCGGGAAGCGTTGATGAGTGACCTTGGTCAGCGGATGTAGTACGGCGCCATGTCGGATGGGAGATCTGATCCGTGAGCAATTTGTCATAGAGTTTGACAGCTTGCGATAATTTTTCATGCATTTCGGACAAGAGTTCTGATATTGAAAAAAAAAAAACAAGTCAGGGGGATTGAACATGAAGAGATAAAGAGAAAACCTACGCTCTTTTCTCCCTGTATCGTCCAAACTCATCGCCAACTTGGGTCGCAACCCGTTAGCCTTGTCGAACAGTTCGCTAACAGCGGGATACCGTGACATGTCTCTTCCACCCTGGGATTGTGCCTGTTCGATGGTCTGGCTAAACGTGAGGATTACATCTGATTCAAGGGGTTCGAGATCGTAATTCGGGAGCTTGGGCACAGACGGAGTAGGCGTGACAGTTGGTGGGTAGGAAGAAGGATAACCCATGTCTTCAGTGGATACCATTTCCGCGGGTGCACTTGGTTTTGGCATGTTCGCCTCCCTCAGACTCGCCTCGATCGCCGCTCTCAAATCTGGATCGTCCTCGTCATCAGCGATAGTGGTCCCAGGCGGCGCCGACCTTCGTCTGTTGTTTTCGGGGTAGGTCGAACGGTCAATAATAGGTGGACCGGGGGGCTGAGAGTATGGCTGTGGTTGATAAGGAACGTATCCAGGACGTTTAGTGGAGGCGGAGGATGCGCCGACTTCCTGAAGAGAAAGTTGAATCGCACGCTGGAGCTCAGCGTCGAAAAGATCACGGGCGTTGCTGTTCCGGGGGCTGTACATGCTTGCAGAATGTCGGTGAACTTTATCGCTGCACGGGCTCAGTATGAACGACTCGATAGACCAACGTTATACACGCACATCCGCTCGCTCTTGCGCGAAAGTTTTGAGTGGCAACTGTCGCAAACTCTGACGGGCTGAGTGATGCCAAAATGGGGAAGGGGAAGGGACTTGGATGAACACTGGTGGTCGAAGACTTGGCCGCAGTTGCGACAGTGGTGTTTCCGATTTGTGAACGTGAAGGGAGTTCGACAGCGGAGACAAACCTCGGAGTCAATCCATTCTGGGGCAGTGGTGGTGTCGACCATAGCTGAGTTGGCGAGAGCGAGGTCCTTAGGAGGAAAGTCGTATCCTGGGTGCACTGAGTGAGTAAGAATGAAGAAAAGCTAGGAACACACCTTCATTTTTAAGTGTCTTGTACACTTGTCCCACGTATGTTAAAGATGGCTTTCCTTCGAACGCGAGGGCCCAGTTCTGGACGTGCTTGAGTATGTCAGACTTGACGGCATGGTTAAGACCAGGGATCTTGAGGATGGAAACGAGGTTATCGACAAACTCTCTGGAGGCTATTTCAACCAGGAAGTGATCACCACCGTTCTTGACGCATATGTCGGTGAGCTGGGAATGCAGATGAGGGACGCGCGTCGAAGAGCGGAGCACAACACTCACGCCGAGAGCGAGGATTTGTACGTTCGGGTTCTTGTGGTTGAGACGGCGCTTCAGTGCGCGCATGGCGTCCTTTGCCGGGGCAGACTTTGAGCGAATCTGGTCGCATATTTCGAGATTGAGAGCGACATCCTCAGTGCCAGATGGAATGAGCTCAGAGGTCGCCTTGTCTAAGAAACGTCAGTGCTCAACGTCCGCGATGACGAGGACCATGCTCACCGACGGCGTCGTCGATCTGGGACGTTCCCCAGAGCCAGCTGGTCAGCGGTGCCATTCCTGCTTTGTCGTCGTGCGCCTCAATAGCTGTTGCACCACCGCCGCAGCTTGCCGGGTCGACATAGCTGCGACATTTAAAACTCCGAAAGAGCTCTGCCGACCAAGCCGTGTGTATCGACCCCAAGTGAAGGGGTGTTATTACTATATTTGGTTGAATCGTGTGACAATGCATTGCGCGTGACTCGGAGCCGGCATGCTCGTGAATTGTGTCGGAGTTGGAACGGACGACTCATCCACAGGTTGTTCCCAAACAACCATCGTCGCTCGAGACCGGGTCAACAACGCTCCTCGTCGTGCAACCCAACGATCCTTACAAGGTGTCCTTTTGAGTTCCTGGACCCGTACGGCGCCAAACGAGTCTCGGCCGCCCATTTTCCTGCGGTTTTATCGCCTTTTTTTTCTGCCCTTCTTCAAGCTCCACGTCCTACATCAAAAACCGAAAAGTCGCAAATCTCGACGTTCTTCCTTACGACACTCGATTCGCGTTAATTCTTTTCCTGCATTCCCTTTTCCTCTCCTTGTTGCACATTTGCCGTCTCTTGATACCGACGCGCTTTCAGCCTCTCACTCCCGCTTCTAGTCATGCTTGGTCACCAGTTCGCGTACTCGGCGGCCCCCATCCGCAAAGTGAAGGAAGTTCAATTCGGCATTCTATCGCCAGAGGAAATTGTGCGAGACGCTTCTCCAGTCATTTCCTGTCTGAATTGTTAACCGTCCCTCCTATTCCACAGAAAGCGTATTCCGTGGCCAAGATTGAACATCCAGAGGTTATGGATGAGGCTACCCATAAACCTAAGCTCGGTGGTTTGATGGACCCTCGCATGGGCACCATCGACAGAAACTTTAAATGCCAAACATGTGGGGAGGGTATGTCCGAGTGTCCTGGCCACTTTGGCCACATAGAATTGGCCCGGCCGGTTTTCCATCCAGGTTTGTCCCAGACATCATCTAGATACTCCCAATCTACATTGCCCACAGGTTTCATTGTCAAAGTGAAGAAAATCCTCGAATGTATATGTGTAAACTGTGGGAAACTTAAGGCCGATATCGTGAGTCGCATCTAAATCCACTCGTTTCGCACCCCACCTCCCAATTTTCTGGGGGCTCTCTCCATAATCCATTGGAGAACCCCAAACCCGCACCGCGGCAGTCCCTCGAGCTATCGAGGCGTTTGGCCTACTGTGGCGTGGCTAACGCGCGTTTTCGGTCGCTTGATCGCCGCGTAGGCCATTGCAAGCGCCCAGTGTTGGTTGGACACGAGGTGCGCGGTGAAATGGGGCGCTGAACGAGGAGTGCGAAAACGAAACGGTGACCACTATTGACACGCTGACGGCGTGCCTTGTGGTCCCGATTTCCATGCCTCTCTCTCCTGTGACGCAAGTGGGAGACGTCGCATGCCGTGGCCTAGCATATACATCAATGATGTGCTTGTCCGCTGCCTCCTTGTGACGCTTTTTGTTGTTGTAGTAGTGGCCTTTTGCGCATGTCGCACCTTCCTCTTGAACGCGATTACTGACATGTTTGCTCCTGCATCCTTGCGATTTTCGTGTCGATGATTCTCCAATATGATGTGCGTTTATCAGTCCGACCCTAACTTTGCCGACAAAATACGGCATATTCGCGATCCCAAAGCACGAATGGCCGTTGTCTGGTCGCATTGCAAGACGAAAATGGTTTGCGAAACCGATGAACCGAAAGAAGAGGGAGTCGAAGGGGATGCTGATGAGCCTAAGAAAGGGCACGGTGGTTGCGGTCACATCCAACCACTTATCCGAAAGGAGGGTCTCAAGCTGTTCGTTCAGTATAAACGACCCAAGGACGAAGACGAGGTTCGTAGCAGTGATGCAACGTGATGAGGACTTGCCTTATTGAACACTTTGCTTCGTACACATATAGGACGTCAAGTCACTGCAACCCGACAAAAGGCTGTTTACGCCATCTGAAGTGTACACGACGTTTAAAAAGATGTCCGACTCGGATTTACACCTCATCGGGCTTTCGGACGAGTATGCACGGCCTGAGTGGATGATCTTGACTGTGATGCCCGTACCTCCGCCTCCTGTTCGCCCAAGTATAGCAGTGGACGGAGGTGCAATGAGGAGTGAGGACGATCTGACCTACAAGCTCGGAGATATCATCAAGGCTTCCGCAAATGTTCGGCGCTGCGAACAAGAGGGAGCTCCTGCACACGTCATCACGGAGTTTGAGCAACTGCTACAGGTGGGCCCTACAAATATCATTTGTTCGTGCCCCACTGCTGACGCGCTGCATGATTGCTTTTTTGACAAAGTTTCATGTTGCGACATATATGGACAACGATATAGCTGGTATCCCGCAGGCATTGCAGAAGAGTGGTCGACCTGTGAAAGCCATTCGTGCGCGTCTAAAGGGAAAGGAAGGCCGTTTACGCGGTAACTTGATGGGAAAGCGTGTGGACTTCTCCGCACGAACTGTCATCACTGGCGATCCAAATTTGGAGCTGGATGAGGTTGGTGTACCGAGGAGCATTGCCATGAATTTGACGTATCCCGAACGAGGTGTGTGTGATCTACTGACGCGGCAAGTCTAGAAATGGTTTGACACTTTTGAGGTAGTGACTCCATATAACATCGCTTATCTCCAAGAGCTTGTGCGGAACGGCCCTTCAACATACCCTGGAGCAAGATATGTTGTTCGGGATACGGGTGAACGTATTGATTTGCGGTACAACAAGCATGCGGATGCTTTCCTTCAGTATGGGTGGATTGTCGAGAGGCATCTCAAAGATGGAGAGTAAGAGATTCCATTTCGGGATTGGGGGCTACTGTTGAGCTAACATGGTGATTCACCACTAGCTTCGTTCTCTTCAATCGACAACCTAGTTTGCACAAGATGAGCATGATGAGCCATAGGGTGAAGTTGATGCCATATTCTAGTGCGTTTCCCTTGTCTTGCTTCGGATTTGGAGGTGGCTTGACTCATGATTGGTCGGATTCACAGCATTCCGTCTTAATTTATCTGTTACGCCACCTTACAATGCCGACTTTGACGGTGATGAAATGAACATGCAGTGCGTCCACCTGACTCCACTCGATTGTTTGCTTCGACTTAGCGGGCACCCCAGTATACCCCAGTCTGAAGAAACTCGTGCCGAGTTGAGTCAGATTGCATGGGTTCCACGCCAGGTCAGTAACTCGGCTTAGCATCACCTTTGGGCACGGTACGAATTACCGTAGATTATATCCCCGCAAGCGAACAAACCCGTTATGGGCATTGTACAAGATACGCTGTGCGGTATCCGCAAGTTCACCCTGCGAGACACGTTCCTGGACTGGAATCACGTCCAAAACATTCTGCTCTGGATTCCCGACTGGGATGGTAATGTCCCAACACCTGCCATCATCAAGCCAAAGCCTCTTTGGACGGGAAAACAGATGCTGAGCATGGTCGTTCCACGGGGTATCAACATTCACCGCGCACCTGATCCGAAATCCTCGAATCCCGTCTTTGATGATGGTATGATGGTTGACAACGGTGAAATCCTGTTCGGAATCGTGGATAAGAAGACCGTCGGTGCAACACAAGGCGGCTTGATTCACGTCGTCTTCCGTGAGAAAGGTCCAGAAGCTACGCGATCAGTGTTTACGGGAATTCAGATGGTCGTCAACTTCTGGCTATTCCACAACGGCTTTAGTATCGGTATCGGTGACACCATTGCTGGGCCCAAGGTCATGAGTTACATTACCCAACGTATTGGGGAGAAGAAGCAGCAGGTTGCCGAGATCATTGAAGAAGCTTACCAAGACCGGCTCAAGCCAATGCCCGGGATGACCATTCGGGAGTCTTTCGAGAGCAAGGTCGAACGAGAGCTGAACCGCGCTCGTGATGACTCCGGTCAATACGCGCAAAAGAACCTGAAGGAGGACAACAACGTGAAGCAAATGGTCACAGCTGGTTCGAAGGGTTCGTACATCAACATCTCTCAGATGTCTGTCTGCGTCGGGCAGCAGAGCGTGGAAGGACGCCGTATACCGTTTGGATTCCGTCATCGAACGCTACCACATTTTACGAAGGACGACTTCAGCCCCGAGGCGAGAGGCTTCGTAGAGAATTCCTACTTGAGAGGATTGACGCCTCAAGAGTTTTTCTTCCATGCCATGGCTGGCCGAGAGGGATTGATTGATACGGCGGTCAA
>JBBPJX010000526.1:0-14349 GCA_038088955.1 Neotropicomus parvogracilis | reverse complement strand
CACCGATGCAGCTACGGATAGTGAGAGCAATGGGACCATGTCATTAAAATGGAGAATTCTAGACCAAAATCCTAATAAAGTATCGGGCAAGTTGGTCACGTGAGCGTGGTTGATGCAACGCCCATCTTGTACTTCCATTTTGCGTTCGCCCCGCTCGTCGCCCATCCGTGCTTAATCGTCTCTTCCGCCCACATTTTCTCAAGGGAGCGCACCGTTCCCTTCGCTCGCCAACCCCGTCCTTCGCCCGCCCACCATTTCCCACTGGCAGCGAGCCCCATCGGCGGTCTCATTCCTCAACCGCTTCCCATTGGACAAACCACAACCGACCGAGTGCGTTCGCTTACTCGGCTCCTACCATGTCCTTATGAGCGCTCGCGCTCGTCTCGCTCTCTTCACCACGTTCGTTCGCACAGGATCAGGGCCACAACGGTAACACGACGCCACGATGACGACAGCGATAATGGCGCAGGAGTGGACAGCGCTGCAACGCTCTGATAACGATGAGACTCGTGTGGCTAAGGCCACGTCACGACAACGGAACAACGACAACGACAGCGCAGTAGCAGCCGACGCCACTACCGACGCTGATGGTGATGACCTCTACGGCGACGACCACAACTCTACGATCTCCACGAGGGGACGACACGACGACGATGAGGATGGCAACGGATACCTCGACACGACGGCGACGATAGCGACATCGCCTTGGCACAACGACAACGGCAGCAGCGTGCTATGATACCACAAAGACGACAACGAGGGGAAGCGACGCGATAACATAACGAGGACGAAAACGGCGCGGTGGTGGACGACGACGACACTCCAATGGTCAATGCCACAGTGTAACAACGAGAATGACGACGATGGTGGACGACGCCGAGCGGCGAAGCCGCTGCACTGCAACGACGGCAATAGGGACGTAAGCCCACATCATCGTAATGGCCCGGAGTACTTGAGGTTCTCGCGGAGAATCCCGGGGTTACCCTCACTGCCGAATGGAGGGGGGGTGCAAAGGGGTCATAGACCAGGCGGTGGTGGTTTGGTGCCCATCGTGTCCTCGTCCGTCAGAAGGGTGGGGTGAGGCACGCGCAGCCGAACGGAACTAGGCTTGTAAGCCAAGTGGACTGGCGCACGACAGCGCGCCGGAAAGAAAACTTTCTGGTGGAAGTCGCCTGGCTCGGTCTTTGTATCTCCGCATGTAAGTTTTTCGACACAAGTGTAGTGTATATCTCGATTATTTTTATTGGTTCTCTCCCTCCCTTTTGATCTTAAATTTAAATATTACTTGCATGAAAAAACGAAGACATGACCATCCTGCTCTTCATGATGTGCCCACGCTGGGTGAATGACGGGCTCAGGTTTCGCGCCATTCACATGCCTTCCGTCAGTGGTCCTTTATCGATCACCCACGGCTCGAATATATAGGCCATCGTGTGGTCTCGCTGTTTCAGTGATACCAAGCGAGCCTAGGAGATTCGCACGGATACTCGGACTTCAAACTCCCACCGGTCAGTGATAACGCCGAGTCTCTGTTGCTGACCGTCGTTGACGCGTTGACGACCCTTCAAAACCAAAAGTACGTGTCTACGCATATTTTTGACTTGGTCCTCACAGACTCATTCCAGAACTGTCCGCAACAGATTATCAACTAAGCTCAATTAGACCCGTCAGTCACAGGTATAGGAGCTTCTCGGCGCTGTGTCCACGTATCTCCATATATACATCGATCATCGGCTGTGCGCGCACCCGAACTCTTTCCCTCCCTCAGGCTCTGAATCGTGGTGCGTCGGATATTGCACTTGCCTCGTGTCTTCTACAGGCATCACCTAGTCAAGTTCAGAGCCATGTGGGCCACTGGACGACGCCAAGCCCTGTTTTACCTCAGCAATCACGGCCTCTACTCTCGAAGCTTCTTTCTGCCCGCCGGTGACCAATTATTGTTTGAGGCTGTCGGCATCAATCACGTTGAGCCAAACACGGCCTTGCGGCCTTCCTTCAACGAAAGTACAAGTGATTCGAGAGCGTTGCATTGACGTCCTCCCAACCACCTCCCCTCTTCCTATGGCCTCCTATGGGTTGACCAGACGGGCAATCAGACTACTGTGCTTCTTGCTATTTTCCACCGTATTGCTCATCTACGTACGCTGGTCCGACACTCCACCAAAGTTGTCTGAACAGCCAGTCTTGCCACGACTTCCTCCGCTATACGAGGACATAAGAACAAAGGAAAACACCCTCCCGCACTACAAAGAGTACGAACGCAAGTCCATCAAGTACTTCCTCGCTGCGAACCATTTTCACAGTAAGAAACCTCGGAGTGTTCGATATCGAACACCCCCTCACTCACACCCTCGCATAGGTTCGGGCTGGGGGAATGTGATGCAAGACTATGTGATGATGGGTTTCCTCGCTCATAGCACGAATCGATCGTGAGTATCATGCTGTTTTGTCTTTTATGGACAGATCTCCTGATTTTGTCATGGCGTGATGGGCAGCTTCGTGTTTAATGACTACGTTTGGAACCCGAACGGCACGCTTTACTCTGATTATAAAGGCAAGCAAATCCCTTCGCGCACCCCTTTGTCCGCTCTTCTTGGAGGTAAGCATTGTCTCGAATTCCATTTCGCGAATTCATTGCTGCCAACAGGTCCGATGGTTGGCGGTTCATGGCCCCGAGGCGATCAGACACCCCTCTCAGTCTCTAGAGAGTTCTTCCATAAAATCTGCCCAGATCCTACTATCGTACAAACGTCGGAAATCAATACAGATGATTTGCGGTTTAATGACGACATCCCAGCTTCCTACTTATTCGAACGATGGGTAGAAAAAATCAATTCGATCGACGACCCATGCCTTATGCTGGACCCGAGTAGTGACCCGATTTATGAATATTGGTATGCAGTTGGGATAAATCAAACATGGCAGACCTCTAATATTGGCACGTGCTCACTAACAGGATATATGGTAAAAAGAAGCGCATGTTGAGCATTTGGCCCTACTTGTCGAAGTCCCCTGTCGCGACACACTGGGAATGGTCACCGCTCGTCCATGAGGCTTTCAGGAGGAACCGCCGTCTTTTCGAATCAATGACAACATCGACTTTGCGAAGGGTGTTCAACTTTGGAGGAGGAAACGCCGTCCCAGGACTGCTCGCGATTCACGTTCGTCGAGGGGACTTTGAAGGTCACTGCGTACATCTTGCCAAGTGGAGTGCCGACTGGAACGCGTTCAACTCGTTCCCCGAATTCGATGACAAGTTTGATCGACCGACTGACGGTGGCTGGGGCGAAACGTCGGATGCAAACGTGGAGCTCTACACACGGAGATGCTATCCTTCAATCGAACAGATTGTCGAGAAGGTCAGACA
This sequence comes from Neotropicomus parvogracilis, assembly GCA_038088955.1. NCBI lineage: Eukaryota > Fungi > Basidiomycota > Agaricomycetes > Boletales > Boletaceae > Neotropicomus > Neotropicomus parvogracilis. The sequence goes on along the minus strand of JBBPJX010000526.1, from coordinate 10,982 downwards.
GGTCCGGAAGGAGGCAGCACGTCCTCTTCGACATCTGTACATCATGACAAACGGCCCAATACTGTGGGTCGATGAACTTAAATCCGCACTTGCACGAGACATGAGTTGGGATCATGTCGGCAGCAGCCGGGACCTGGAGTTGACCTGGGATCAGAAGTTCGTTGCACAGGCTCTCGACATGTACGTCGCACAGCAGGCACAAGTGTTCATAGGGAACGGGGTAAGCGTGTCTATGTTGGCACCATGACTCTTGCTGAATCAACGATGAAAAGTGGTCCAGCTTGACGTCCAACGTGGTTATGCTCAGGATGGCCCAAGGATTCGAACCAAATACGAACAGATTCTGGTGAAAATAGTGTGGGATATGTGTCCTGACTACCTATGCACTCTACTTACGGCTCAATGACGTGGTCACGATATAGCGCGCTCGGGGATATAGGGGCATTCAGATGGTGATTGTGGCTACCTGGGCTGCTCGGATCACTTTACGACAGTAGTCTTCCCAGGGATGTTAACTGTTATCAATTCCTGTGATTTCACAATGAAAAGTATGGAGCTTGAAGTATGTTCGTAGCGGTTGCCAATGGGAACTGATCACTTCCCACGGAACATTTGGGGTGAGAGCAGTGGCTCGTTACGGTCGATTTACCACCACCAGCTGAAAAGTCAAGAACGGGAAAACGGGAATGGCATACCACTTGCAAGGAAGAGTGCGATGTCTACCAGCGACTGAGATCTGCGAGGGGTTACACTAAAAGATACAATGCGAGACAAGGATAAATCCTTTTTTTCAAACCAAGGTACAAGTTTCAGAGTCGCAGCTACTCACACCCTAATGGCGACGGAGTGAAACTCGTAGGTTTGGGAATGGGCGAAGCAAAGCGCCGTACATAGCCCGTGGTATATCTTTCTTCACGGCGTGTGAGACGAGTCTAAACTAGTGCGCGTTTAGCTAAACTTCAGGAGTCGACCAGCACTACTCGGAGCTGCATCGTCAATCTTGGCAGTTGTTGAACCAGCAACTGAACGAACAAGCATAGAACGGGCGGGAGGAACTTGGTGGCATTTCCGCCTCAGTCCCGAATAGCTCCCATGGGAATCCCACAACTCCAAGATTGGTGTGTACTGCGAACGATTGATATTTTGATAAAACCCCACTCGATTTGTGACGCTACTTGAACAGTTCATGGATTCCGCTTGGAATCCACGTTCCTCCGAGGCACCTTGTCCGAGAGCGCCAAAGGAGGCTGCTGCGCAGTATCGCGCTGACCTTGCATCAAAGAGTTGCGGCCCTGGGACGGGCTAAGCGAGGCGAATGGCTGCCTTCTAGGACACCATATTCGGACTAGGTCAGGGTTCAAACACTTATTTGGCCATAGTCACTACATCTGCCTGCCGAGAAGTCGCGAAACGCTCGACATCACTTTTTAGTGCGAACCTTGTTCCAGGTTTGGAAGGTAATTCCCTTATTCGTGACCTTACAACCAATCAGCGCTTGCCGCTTGCGCCGAAAAACTCGCCAAAATGTTACGTGGTTCTACTGCACGACAGATGTAGACCTCCACCAGTCACAATTCTCAAATTGCGCCTTTGGAAAGCGTCAAGCGGTATGATGTGGCGCTTGCACGGCAACTTGATAGCACCCCGCCCGCCATGGAGTTGCTAAGCAAGGTGTTTCATCAGTAATATGGTGGCAGCATTTCGCGCCGCAAATTTTAATTCAATTTCCCGCTGTTTCGGACAGATCAGGTGCTGTATAAATGCGCCCGACCCTATTAACAATTACCACACACAACTCCAAGCTGATGTTAAAATCCCGATTCCCACCGTTCTACTAGACTGGGATTTTGAATCCTCACATCCAGCTCAATCATCCGCCAATGCCAAACTTTTACTTCCTTCCCACTCGACGCCGGTCGCTTGTCGTAATCCTCTGTGTAACTGTGACGGCGAGCTTAATTCTGCTGGCCTTTCCGTTCAATCGCAGCCTCATCCATACCTTACTTGTCTATGGTCGCTACCCTCCGTTATACCCTCATCACCGTGAACTAGAACAGAACCTGTCACACTACCGATCTTATGAACGTTCAGACGTCAAATATCTATGGTCACCAAATCATCCATCTAGTACGATAATGAGATACACCTCCGCGAACCTTGTTGATTGTTGCCACAGAAGTAGGGTGGGGAAATATAATGCAGGACTACATCCTAAACTATGTTCTTGCATATGCGACTAATCGATCGTCAGTACCCTCACAAGCTGAGAGAATCCATTCCTAATGCTAGTCCCAGCTTTGTCTTTGATGACTATACCTGGGTCGCTGACGATACACCATACTCACACTTTAACGGGAAGCTTATTCCATCTCGCATCCCCTTGACTGCGCTCATTGACGGTAAAGAGCGTTTCTTTTTTGGCCGTAAGTGCCGATCTAATCGATTACTCAAGGACCACTAGCTGGTGGGCCACTTCCTGCAAGCGACAACACCACTCAAGCCGTACACAAGGATTTTTTCCATAGAGTTTGCCCAAGCCCGACCATCTTGCGATTATCTGATGTTACAGGCTGGAGCAATTCAGACACGGTCCAATCCGTCATGGACAGATGGGTTGAGAAGATCTCGTTAATCGAAGATACCTGTCTGCAATTTGAAGAGATGTCCCCGGATAAACAAATATTCAACGTCTCGTGCGTTCTGGCGATATTTGTTCAGAGAGAAGTGACAGTGACTGGGTCCACAGCGTGTATTCTCGCAGAGACCTCCTGAGCATTTGGCCATACATGTCCCATCTACCTGCTTTGACCCATTGGGGATGGTCGCCATTGATTCATGATGCTTTCGAAGCAAATCGTGGAGTTATCTTCCCACCCGCCTTGGACTGGCCAAATGATTACGATTCCAGAGTTGGTGAGATAATGGCTGGCCTACTTGTCATCCACGTGCGGAGAGGAGACTTTGCGGGCCACTGCAAGTATCTTGCTCGTTGCAACTCGGACTGGAATGCATTCAATTCCTTTCCAGAGTTGCCTGACAAGCATGATCAAGTGCACGATGATCCTCGGCTTTCGCCGGAGAATTACAAAGCCTACATAGACCACTGCTATTCCAGCGTTGAACAGATCGTCCAGAAGGTCAAGACAGTCCGAGAGGAGTTCCGGGAGCCCCTCGATCACCTCTATATCATGACGAATGGTGGAGATTCTTGGGTTACGGAACTGAAGAAGGCGTTGCACGACCTCGGGGGTTGGAAACATGTTGGAAGCAACCGGGATACGAGTTTGACCTGGGAGCAGAAGTTTGTCGCGCAAGCATTGGATATGTTGGTGGCGCAGAGAGCGCAGGTATTCATTGGGAATGGGGTGAGTTGATCTTTGGTTCGTCGCCCATGCGCGATTTGACTTCGCAACAGTGGTCTAGTCTTTCTTCTAACATAGTCATGCTTCGCATCTTGGGTGGTCTCCCGCCAGAGAGCAATCGAATTTGGTAACATGTACTATACACATCCTCGCGTCTTATTTTTGTTCAAAAAAAGTGGAACACCCGCCGTGGCCTACGGCGGGAGATACTAAGACGAAGCGGCGGGCACAAGGAACAGGACCACGCTCTGTTGGGGGAACTACGAGGGACGGGTACAAGGGGTGACTACTGAGTACTGAGTCCTAAGGACGCATCGGAACTATATATGTAGCCTGTACGCCAATCGTAGCGCGGCAAGTGTGCCGGGACGTTACACCAAGGATAGCATGCGGAGACACAGTGTAGTTGAATTCGTGTATCCATCACGCTACTGCCATCACCCATCCACAATTGCAGCCTCCCGGCTACTAGTTGTAATTGCCTCGTTTGGAAAGGCGCTGCAGGGCGGTACTACTTGCCCCTCAACCAACATTTGGCCCCTTGCGACTTGAACTGCACTCAAACGTTTGTTACCAGTCTCCATACATCGCAATCGGTTGAAACTGACATACAGCCAAGCTATTGTTCGCAAAGACTCGGGCTCACAGCCATCGGATACTCACTGGGAGCAAGAGTACACGGACCCAGTGAAGTTACATTCAGGTGTAGACATTATGTCCACGATATCAACTCAGCTCCGAAATTTCAAGGAACCCTCGAAGGAACAGCTACTTCATCTCTTCTTCTCAATACCCGAAGGGCCACGCACACCACCCCCCAAGGATGGCGACAAGTACACCGCCCCAGTGGCTGAGACTATGGATATTAATGCGGTACTCAGTTTTGGCGAACATGGCCTCGAGGATTCATACGTGAGTTTGCTGCTAGTCACTCTCTTGTCCGGAACAAGTGAACGAGGGTTGCGCATCTAGGCAGGGAAACTGTACCTCATCCCGCCGTACCTAGCGTTCTCTTCGCTAGACCGTAAATCAGTCCGGTTCACACAGCCTCTGTCAACCGTACGACGCGTGGAGCGACTCAATGCTCGCGCTGGTGTCTATGCGCTCAGCTTATCAACGTGGCATGGGATGAAGATCGTGAGTCGTCGTCAACGCTCACGCGACGCACTGACATCCCTTCATAGATCGTTCAGCTGACTTCTCTACGGCCAACAGCGGATGCGTTCTGCAGCCTGTTGCGCGAGTCATTGAAAGCAGAACTCCAACGCGGTCAGATGAAAGCCGTGAAAGGATTCGTAAAGACCTGTTATTCCGAAGCGCTCATATCAACGACTTCGTTAGTGGCCGATAACGAGCGAGAAGATGGCAGTTTGATTGGAGAGTCCAAGGAAGGATCTCTACCTCTAGAAGCTGACTATCATGGAGGCCTTGGCCTAAAGTTCAGATTTCCTGGTGATCCGAAGAAGTGAGTTCTCTCGTTCACGCGTCTTTCACCTCCTGAGCACATATAGACTGCGAGAAGCCTCCAAAATCAAGCTCTGGACCACTTACCTACGGAGTCAGTTCTTTACTCCGAATCCGTCTCGGTAATAACACCTGGCACAGCACATGGTCGGAATCTGACTTTATTGCGATATCCCCAATGCACCCGCCTGGTGCAGGTCGGGTTACCCAATAGACTCCGAGGCGAAATCTGGGAAACCCTATCAGGCTCACTCTACCTCCGGTATACGTATCCAGGTTTGTATGAACAACTTGTCGAGGATATCAAGGGGAGACAGAGCACGAGCTTTGAGGATATTGAGAAAGATCTGCACCGCAGCCTTCCCGAGTATGCCGGGTACCAATCGGAGGAGGGGATCAGTGCACTTCGTCGCGTCTTGCAGGCTTATTCGTTTAAGAATCCCGAAGTAGGGTACTGCCAGGTCAGTTGACGTACTATTCGTCGCCTCTTGCATCATGGATTTTTCTCTAGGCAATGAATATTCTTGCTGCAGCTATTCTTATGTAGGTTCTGTGGTCCACGTGTTCTGACATGGCTCATTGCGGAATCCCAGTTATATGTCAGAAGAACAGGCCTTCTGGCTACTTGAAGTGTTGTGTGATCGACTTTTACCTGGGTATTACAGGTACGTCTTGAGCTAGTCGCATCCGGACAAGATCTGATCGGTTCGCCAGCCCGACCATGCATGGGACGCTCCTCGACCAAAGAGTGTTCGAGTCATTGGTCCTGCGGTGTCTGCCTATGATACATGACCACTTTTCGACCGTTGACGTACAGTTGTCGGTGGCATCTTTACCATGGTTTTTGAGTTTGTCAGTAAGATTTCTGGTGTATGACTGTCTTGTTCATCAGCTCATTCTTCATAAGATACATCAACAGTATGCCCATGGTGTTTGCTTTTCGGATAGTGGACTGCTTCTTTTGCATGGGTCCAAAAGTGCTGTTTCAGGTTGGGTACGATTTCTCTGGACGCATGTGATGGATCATTTCGCTGAACTTTTTACAGACTTGGTCAGTGCATCCGCCTTGTTCAAACTCTCGTTTTTATTTCTTCCATAGCAATTCTCAAGATCAATGGAGAAAGGCTGTTACAAATTCAAGATGATGGTGGTTTTCTGGGGTAGGCCCGTTTGTTCCGCGCTATACACAATTCCTCTGAACGTCTGTAGTTTGATGAGAGAGTACTTTGCATCTCTCGGGGATTCCGCTCACCCTGGTTCAGCAGATCCAAGGGCGCGTGCTATCACCCGCTTCCAGGAACTTCTCCTGGTATCCTTCCGCGAGTTTGCAGTGATCACAGACGAGACGATTCTCTCCGAGCGGCGCAAATACCGCAATGAGATCGTTAATAGCATTGAGCTGTTCTCAAGACGGTCTGCTGTTCGGAATCTCAAAACCCTTGCGAGGTTTACGAAGGAGCAAGCAGGTTTAGTCTATGATGCACTGTACAAGGCGATGTGTGTGGAGCCACTCCCATCGACTGTCGCTCCACCGCCTTCCCTACTTGTCAACACTGATAACATACCGGAAAGACCCGAAACCAGGATCGAGTTAAAGACCTTCAGGGTGTTCCTGAGCGAGATCTTGACCTGGGCACGGGACGAAAAGATCGTGCTCAACGGTTTCCAGGTGTGTAGACCTTTGGCCTTAAATCTCCTGATACTTATTGCGAGCTAGCAACGCGTTGATCGCGAGGTCGCAGAACATGAACTTATTGACAGGCTTTTCTACTTCTGGGATACATCTTGTAAAGGGTCTTTGTCGTTCCAGGTTGGTCTTGAGCTCTAGTTTCTACATTCTGGATGCTTACCTCGAAATTAGGACCTAGTTTCCGGGTTGGATGGTATCATGTTTAACGATCTGATGGAAAACATTGAATGGTTCTTCAATCTACACGACAAGAACAAAGATGGATATCTGACGAAGGATGAAGTTCTGACCCTGTCCGAATCGTTCTTGGTGAGCTTGATGGATCGCTCTTTATTTGTCTAATGGAGCAACTGTAGTTTATCTTCCGCCACGAAATTGGCGATGCCTATCTTGGGGCGGTCAGTCGCTTTATGACGAATGCATTCGAATACGGTGATACCCTTTTACCGCAAGAAACGAATAGCGAGACTGGGAAGACCGAACCACAGCAGATAGGTCACAATCAACCATACCTTAATATTGCAACGTACGGCATGGTGGAGTTGACCTGAATCACCTTACTGATTTAATATGAACAGCTTTCGAATGGTCGTATTGGCTGATGAAATCCTAGAGTCTTTCTTTGAAACTGACTTGTCGGCATCATTCAAGCTGGGTCCCGTTCCGGACCTGGAGCTGCCCACTTCAGGCGGAGGCTTCTTGGAAGATCTCTGGTCCAACATCGCGACAGAGGACAACAAGAAGATGTTCCACAAACTCAGCGACGAACTTGGGAAGACGATCGGCAAACACCAGGTCATCTACCGGCCTACGATCGGGCGTTTCACCAAGCTGGAAGAACCCAAGGCACGCGAGTCGCTCGTCTCACCTGCGTCCAAGTCGAGCCTTGCATCTAGCAGCTCGGACACCCCGACTGCGTCTCGGAGTTCCTCTTCGACGCTTACTATCGATGCCGACGCTGCACAGGACAGCGGCCCTGGCCCAATGTTATCGTCTGCTTTCTCACCCATGTCGCACGTCAAGGCAGTCAATGCAGCATTTATGGAAAGGACACCGTTTGCGATTGATGATGCAGGTGACGACGACGACGATAGTGACCTGGTTATGGTCCATGGAGAGGACGACGACCAAGTCATGGATGAAGTCGATGCATTTCTGGAAGCTCATGATTCCGGCCTCACGGAAGCAGACAAGGAAGTTGCAAAGGGTGAGCGTTGGTAGCTCGTGCCTCACTAGCCTACTCTGATGTCTATGTTTTGGATTAAGATCTTGTCAACGCAAAGCCAGTTTGATGGTCTGGGCTCCTCTTGATGAAGTTTTACCATGTACTTTTACTACGCACGTCACGTCTCTACGCGTATCGACTGAACGACAGATGCTTACACAACGGCAAAACTGTCATGTAGATACAACTAGCAAACCACGCGAGATATTTTAAGTTGGTGGCCCACGATCTGACCATATCCGAATTGCAAGGTCTGGGTCTATGGAACCAGAAGCTATCATGTTTTGGTCTGGATGGGTCTGGATGATGTCGTTTAGATGATATTCTGTGAAGCTGAAGATACCTTACAGCGACAGCGACAACGACGCCTGAGAGTGCTCATGAACACGACTCGAACGATGTCAAGACGATCTGCGTACCAGAATGGTCCTCCAAAGTCTGTGCAACCTCCCGACTTTGCAGGTCCCAAATATATACCTTGTTGTCTTCGCTACCGGACACGATCCACTTTCCGCCCGTGACGCTGAAGCAGGCTGAAATGCAGTACTTTTCGTTTCTATGACCCATGTACGTCTTCAAACACCGGGAGGTGTGGTAATCCCAGAGGCGGATTGCGCCATCGTGCGCCGTCGACAAAATGTATTTCGAATTGGGCGAGAACTGCACGTGTTGACTTGGACGAGTCGGGTGAGTTTGGCTCTGTGGGAGCGGGGGAACGTAGCCTACCATACAGCGTCGTTTCCCTCGGTCAGCGTCTTGAGACATTGACCTGTGGTGGTATTCCAGATTCGACTGCAAGCCCAACGTGAGCAATCACGGTGGGGAGAAGGCGGCGACACACATCAGTCCGTCGAGGGCACAGGAGACGACGAGGGTAGCGTCCCGGTTGAAATGTACGGCGGTCACATAATCCATGTGGCCGTTCAACGTCTTGGTGCACTTTCCTGGGGGCGGCCAAGGTCGACCAGACAGAAGCAGAAACGCTCGACGGACACACCTCGCGCGACGTTCCAGATCCGTACGTCGCCATCGCAGCCGCCGGATACCAGTAGATCCGACGCGACGCTGTAGTTGACGCAGAACACAAAGTTCGAGTGACCTCGCAGGTGTTTCGTGGTCAGGCCCTGGCTTGCACCGCGTTTCCTATTCAGAATGCGGGCGGAGCGTGTGGGGATGGACGTACAGTGTCTACGTTCCATATCCGTATGGTGGTGTCGTCCGAGGCGGACGCTAGGTTCACGCCATCGGTAGACCATGCAACGTCTGAGAGACCCTTGGTGTGGCCATTCAGGTTTCGTATCAGTTCCCCAGTGAACGGAGACCATATTTTGATCACATTGTCGGCGGCTAGGCATAAGCTTCCACATGAGATGGGAACGAGATGAGAGAACGAGGGAGAATACCACAAGACGCGAGGAGCGTTCCATCGGGGCTGAACTTGACGGCGGAGACGGACTTGGTGTGACCCCGAAGAGTATGTCTCAGCTGGTAATTTGGCCGTTCGCGATGGGTAGAAGAAGGCTGGACAGCTTGGGGGGGTTGTACCAACGGAGGTGCGACATGGACAGGCGGTGGATTGTCGGGAACTTGTGGGTCGTCTTCAGTAGTCTGTGACGCATTATCGTCATCCGTTGTCGAATCATCTGCACCCGCCGGTGGGTCCATAAGAGATATAAAGATAACCGGACGAGTTTGCGCATATTTGGCAAAGGCTTTCAGAATTAACAAGACCAAACAAACCTTGACCCTACGATAATTTGGGTGGCAAGGTGACACAGATGTAGGCTTTCAAGCTATCTCAGCCATGTTGCCTCGTCGCTTTTCAAATCATATTAAAAGTAACTTTGGTTCATTGTCAAGGCAAGGCTCCACGATCTCAGCGACGATATTTCAAACTTCGGGTTCGGCCGAGTTTCTTACCTCCGTAACGGACGTAAATTCGTTTCCGCGACTCGGCCGTCTGCCAGAGGTGAGTCGTCTCGTTTGCCATACAATGATCTTATCTTTTTTTTTTCTCGAAAAGATCATTGTGGCTGGTAAGTTCGCACATGTGAAGTTCTGCTCACCACTGGACAATGACCATGTCTACCAGGTAGAGCAAACGTCGGCAAATCATCGCTACTCAATGCTGTTCTAGGCCGGAAAGACCTACTTTTTACGAGCAAGAAGGCCGTCAGTAACTCGTTTTGTTTCTGCACCATGATTCCCATGTAGTTTGCAGGGTCGCACCCAAGCTTTGAATTTCTTCCGAGTTGGCCCTTACCCCGGTAAGCTGGTTGTTGTAGACTCCCCTGGATACGGTTCACGGGGTCGCTCGGAATGGGGCGCCGTGTTCAATAACTACGTTACGAATCGTGAGGAGTAAGCATCCCATCGACATCTGTCGTTGTTCTCGGTCTCAGCGATATTACAGGTTGCGAAGGATATACATTTTGTTTTCTGCCCCTCATGGTTTAAGATCCACCGATCATGCCATGCTTGCCGAATTGGACACCCAGGCTCAGCAGTTTGGCGGGACAAAGTTTACTTTGCAGGCAATTATTACGAAAGCGGACCAGCTTGGGGACTCGGGTCGTATGCACGTGGACCAGATGAAGAATGCGATATTTCAAACGGCGCCAACATGTCTACCGCCGATCATTACTGCTTGCCCACCAAAGGGCTCGAAGTTTGGCATCGAGCTGGTCCGTAAATCGATCGCTGAATGTTGCGGACTGTGATTATACAGTCAAAGACACTTTATGTCACGTCAGCTTTTTCTGGGTCGGGTGCGCTCGCTGATCCACGCTCGTGTCAGACAGTCTTGGATCCTGAGAAACAACTCTCTGCAACGTCACCCCTGAATAATATAAGAGTAGTAAAATGTGACCTTCTGCATATGTTCAGGCATTTCCAATCACCCGAATCGCTATGGACATGAAACACGAACCTTGTGGTTCCCCTTTCACTGCCATGAAGTCCTGGGAGGGAGCTGTTGCTCCTGTCCAGACTTGACGGCATGCTTGGATTGTGCGGAAGAGTGCATCTAGGCGAACATCCTGTGTATGAATTCGTTGGTTGTCTTGATGCGATGTAATGCCGCAGCTGCGGAAACCGCGGATAGCATCGCCACAAAGTATGTACGGTCGAACTCCTCGTAACATATATCCTAAATAATGACATAGGAGACAACGCACGCCCTTGGGTCTATTCCGAGGGGGTATGACTCATGAGGAATTCACTTGGCCCATTTTTCTCCCAG
>JBBPJX010000525.1:0-14353 GCA_038088955.1 Neotropicomus parvogracilis | reverse complement strand
CCAGCTCGCGCCGCACCGAGACTCGCGATCAGGAAGAGGAAGGCGAGCAGGGGTTGATGGCCGATACGCGGTGGGCCGACACCAACGTTGATCGGGGCCCAGATTCTGAGCCTACAACCGAGGATGAATCGAGTTCAGATGACAAGGACTCGCGGAAGAAATTGCAGACGGCGAGCGGTGGCGCTCCGTATCGCCATTTTGTGGCGGAATCTGATCATCTTAAATGGCCCATGGGAGAGGGATGGAAACCGTTATGATATTACAGATCAGCGTGTGATCAGTCATAGAAAGCGATAAGTAACGATGACCCTAGAACAGGGACTTAGGTAGTCTGTATTATGCGATAAGGAACGTTTTTTAAAAAGAAGATACCTAGCGAAACAGCATATGGAATCTACGATATAATAGCACATGAAATGGTTCAGGGTAGTCATTTTGGAGGTTGCGAAAACTCTTTCAATTATGTGTGGGTGTTTGTGGATGTGGGTGTGTCCATCTCGTCAGCGTCACCTCACCTGAATCGTCCAAACGAGGGTCCAGCTCGTAAAGGAAGTGATGCAACAGAGTGCCTCAGACGAGGTTGGCTTTTTTGAGATGTGCACGTATGATGCCATCGCGTACTGAACTGGTCAGAATCGAACTCGCCATAGAACTAACGATGTACCTACCAGATAATAACGTTTGTGCAGTCGTTCGCGTGTCCTGAGGAAACACGAGTTGAAGCGAAATCAGTGAGACTACGAGGGACCAAAGAGAAAAATAGACTCAACGATAACCGACGTAGGATAAATATGACACATGCGCGGTTCTGGAGAGTTGTGTTTGACGGTATCTTTGAATTTCTGACGAAGGTCTAAACAGCGATTAGGCACATGAAACGACTCGGGAAAGCCATCGACCCGCAGATGTGGCAAGTGGAACACGTACATCTAACGACGGTTTGAGTGTCGTTGGGGCGATGCCCGTATGAGGGTAGATATCGATTCACCATGACGCCGTCAGCGATCTTGCCTTCCAAGAGATCGATCTTGTTGAGGAAGATGATGAGGGTCGTCCGGCTCAGGAGCTTGGACGAACAGATGGCTTTCCACAGGATGAACGAATCTTCGAGCCGGTTCACCCGCGGGTCTTCTTGTAACCGTTCATCGAAGCACGATACAGGAGCTAGAAAGATGATTGCATTCACTTGATCAAAGTACGGCAACCATGCGTTACGCTAGGAATTAATCGTAAGCATTCAATGGATTCGATGGCGGCGGAAAAGGGGGATTGAATAAGAAGCACCTGTGTACGCGAACCGCCGACATCATAAATCTTCCACGTCTGCGTTTCTCCATCTGGAAAGAGATCTGAAACATCGCATGGGGCGACGGGAATACCCGCCTACCTTCTCCAACGTTCATCTCATACTCCTGGATATCTAGCGTGCGTAGGCGTGCCCGGACGATATCATCATCGGACGGTTCGTAATCGCGGGTAGCCAGGCGGTGTGTGTTGTCTAAAAAGCTGGAGATCGTTGAGAACAACATGCAAGAAAGCAAGAAAACCTGACAGACAAACTAGCAGAATCTTCTAGGCGGACCTTGTGTCTTCCTAGCATTTCGTGGATGAGATCGTCTGACCACAGTGCGACGATGTCGTTTTTGCAACTCGAGATAACCTCGGTGACATCTTGACTGCTCACGCCATCATATCTGATCGGTCTGCGAGAGCTCTCCGCATCATTTACCCGAGAAGCTTGCAGGAAACTCCGCCAGTTCCGAGATCGAACATAGAATTCGGAGGAAGCCCTAGGTGAAAGCCTGGGTGACGTCCGGGGAGAACTCTCGGGAAAATCCTCAGCCTTTACACCAAGTAACCGTTTCAAGTCGCTCTCCACGCCGCGAAGGGGACGAAGCCGAAATCGGAGCAACTGGTGCTTGTCTGTGAAAGGAAGGGGGTCTTCCCCGTCATCGTCGAATGCATCTTGCAGTGCCTCGAGGATCGCATTCACAGAATGCACGAGGTTAAGCTGTAGTACTGTTCTCCATGAAGCACGCTCTTGCACCCACTTGTCTCGAGCGAATCGTATTCGAAAATCTGCCGTGCGATATCAGTACCCTAGAACGGGGTGAACCGAGGGATGTCACCGACTCTTGAGGGTGGTGGATTTTCCTGTCGAGCCGAACAAGACCGTTAGCCGTAAGTCGGGAGAAGGGCTGGGACGTCGACGAGGGGGCTAGATATACTTTCGAGTGGAAATCAAGGTGGACTTACCGCTTTCGCTCTGGCCGAGTAGAAGGACTTTGACTATCTGTTCCTGTTTCTTGAGCACGACTTTCTCTGCGCGGAGTTCTTCGTCGATCAAGTCGCTGATTCGTTGGGCTTCGACTTCGCGTTCTTCTCGTGCGGCCTTCTCCTCCTGGGTCTCGTTGGGCGGTGGCGCTGTGACGACGGCGAGCGGATCTGAGGAGTCATAGTAGAAGACCATCTGCAAAGGTACCAATAGCAGCAGGCTGGGAAAGCGCTAGGGAACAGAGGACGATTAAAGGGAATGGGCAAGTGAAGTGGATCATGCATCACGACAAGTTAACTAATTAACGTGTCGGCTCACTCCAAGTGAGTTCGCCCACGTCCATTAGAGGAAGGACTTGTTGCCACGGGTTGCCGTACAGAAATCCGGGTCTATCAGGGATACCGTGCCTTATGAACCCTTGCGTTTTACGCGCGAAAACCGAACCTATGCCCCAAACAAACCTCGGTCATGAGCTCGGCCATGACCCTGTACTTTCATACGGATGTGATGGCAGCCCTGTAGTTCAGGAGTCCGACAGATTTACAAGACCCGCTATCTTCCGAATTACCTCACCCGAGACGGTTTGGTATGTAACGCCGACCTTGGGACACCGGCGCCATCCAGCTGGGCCAGCAAATACCCTGGCAGTGGGAGAATCGGTGTTCGAATTCCTGATTCTCATCTCAGGGATCGTGTTATGTCCCCATCGACGATTATTCAGTCAGATGATTCGTTTCTGCTAGAACACTCAACCCTCCCTAGGCTTGCGTCTTCCCTTCGACAATCGGAGGATTGGATATTCCATGATCCGTCGGTCGACAAGTTCCTCCGAGTACACTGGTCGGACTTGAGGCTCAGGATAATAATTTCAAGTTACACAGTCCTGAGTCCATTTACCCCCGGTAGCCTTCCAAGGCCGACCTATCACCGTCGTTCCCCCACTCTAAAAAGTAGGATTGCCCGCCGGTTTGCGTGATGTGTGGCGATGTCATCAGCGGGTAACACCGTGACTGCAGCAGTGCAACGGTGAGCACGTCGTTCATCCCGATTAGGTTAGGCCTATAGGGAGTCGAAAGACAGGGCAGAAGGCCGTACAGAACAAGAACCATGATGCGGCACAATATTTATTAATCTGTTTCATGACATAGCCTGTTGCTAAATTCCCCCCACCTTGGACTGAACACGATCACCATCCCCTAGTACTGGTAGCACCGCCAACAGTTCAATTGGTGGCGCAGGTGCAGCCACGCAATCAAACCATACGAGGCTCGTCACGGCCCCTTGGACGTACAAACAACACCCGGTCCGTGACCCACGTACCTTCCGTCTCTACTAAGTATGTTTGCGATCGAGCGTGTCCTTCGGAACTGTCGCATCGCAGCATTTACAGGCATCGCGTGGCTCCAACTCCGACGGAAGACTATGCGTTGGCGCTCAGTCGAGCCATCAGTGCTTCCTGAAACAACTCTAATCAGCGCAAGTCTCCTATTCTATTCCATACATCTTTGCCAGAGACCGGGTTGCTAACGCAACTTTCTTTTCAATCGTCAACGAACCTCTCAAATCTTGCAGTGAAACGCTATGCATCTGTGAATGCATCTTCTCCCGTTACAAGTTTCACCCCCAACGTGACCAGAATTCGGGACATTTTTGCGTTAGCGTGAGTGTGGCGATCGCCTTTGGCAAGGAACGTGGCTAGTCTAATCGACTGAGTCGGTTCCGCAGGATAGGTATCCTCCACATGCGCACCAATCGGACCTCGAGCTCAGGGTTCCATATTCTGATTGACAGGGCTGCTGCGCGATTCGGGTATCCACGACAAAAGGTTCAAGGTTGGGCCGTCCATCGGGAAACAGGTTTCTGCCCTCCGAGTGGTAAGCGTTTTAGCGATGATTAGGCTGGAACTTTGTTTCGCGCAGTGATGCAGCGCTGCTCGTGCTCTCCGAATCGATCTACATTTTTGGGGGAATGCACCGTTTCGATCGTGCGCTAGAGGACCGGCATAGAGTTCAACTTCCACAACGAGCGAGAGCACTACGTTCAGACAGCAGAAAACTCGTTGGTCATCGCGATCGCAACACGGAGGTATCTCTCCGTCTAGTGAGTCCACCACACGACGGGCTCTGACACATCGAACCGATGCATCACATGAGGCCGTGTGAGCAAGCAACTGGCATCTCTCCCTTGATGGGGAACATCATTGGGTACTTATACCGTAACAGGAATCCAACCCTCAGAACACCCTTGGACGTGATAGTTGCGGTCACACTCCCACTGACGTGGACGGTTCGTCGTGATCCATCCATGGCCCACATGGCGCACCGCTATCGCATAACTCGACTTGACACACGATCCCGAGGTTGCTTGGGTACGCACCTGTAACTTGAACCTGGAGACTGCTTCCGTCTGATCGTCCATGGGAGAATCAACGGAAGGCTCTCTTCCGACCATTTTCTTCTTGGCACGCATGTGTTCAAGGGTCTTGCAACGGATGCGATGCGCCCAAGCCCTGATGTAGATGAACCCTGAGGCCTGAGGTCTGAGGCACTATTGGGATTTCCAATACGGACGACTATCGCGAACACGACGTGCGATCACCTGGCCAGCAATCTCTTTCGAGGGAACCGGATGCAAGAATTAGCCAGGAGGTGTGAGTGGTGCCGGTGAGGGCAAGCTTCAAAGTGCACGTGTAGTAGCGAACGTCACTGCTATGTAGTGCAGTAGGGCCAGGGACGCAACAGCACCGGAATGCCACGTGGAGGTGCCTGTGAAGTGTTCGTTACAAAACGTACGCTTGAGATGGTATCACGCGAAGCTGCCATGCCAACGATGATCAATGAGGCTCCACGGCGTCCCCTCTTCAGAACCGAGCTTCGACAAGAGGAAGAAAAAGTGATCCATTATAATGGTCCGGGATTTAATAAGTAACCTGGAACATAAGTAGAACCGCCACGCCGTCGGAATACGCCGCGTCACTGCGCAGGGTCGCTCACAGCAGGGAATCAAGCTTCGAAAGTACCTCCAACACTCCTGCAATCAATTCGAATCCGAGGTCTTCTTCACCGTTCATCTCTCGTTTTACTTCCTGTACGAGGCCAAGCACGCTTTCGCGCCCGCTAGGTAAGGCACTCCCCATACCGATCCGTACCGCTTCTCGCCTCCGGCCACTCGCGCTGCCAGGGCCGGCGTTGCTGCCAAATGGCCAACACGCAAACTCTGCCAATATCTCGTCACATCTTTGAAAAGCAGCTTCGCGATCCTCGTAGGTCAACCTGCCAAACGCGTTATCGAGTACGCTCGCCGCATAGGCTGCGCACGCAAGGCACACTGCGCGCGTAACCCTGCATTGCGTACCCTCCTTGTCGAGCGCGTTGGGTGAGACGGTTGACGTGGTCGCTGTCAGGAGCGACACAACGCGTGTGATGATCGATTCCTTAGTCCGAACGTCGGCAACGGGGTGAGTGGCCATATCAAAAAGAAGGAAATTTCGCTTTTCCGTGCGAAGGATGCCCTTGTCGACGAGGCCTTTTGCAAGACGCTCCCGAACTTGCTTGAGCTGGTATCCGATTTTCATGACGTTCCACGTTTCTCCTGAAGACGTACAGTCAGTAGGACACAGAAGTTGGGAATGGCGTGTGATGGCATCGACGATCCAAAATACTCACCACTTAAGAGATCGATCCAACTGTTTATCGAAAAATTGTCTCCCTCTTGGGCCTTCATCATCTTCAGGGTTTCGTCGAGTATTGTCTCCCCCGTGTGTCTATCATCGATGACCTCTACTAGTCGTTCCGGAAGGGGGTTTCTCCGTCGATTTGCATCCTTGACAAGTGCTATACGACGGCGAAGCGCGAGTTCAATAAGGATACATCCCCGGAGGGCGTACGAGATGCTGTCATTCCAAAAAGAAAGGTAGCCCTGTCCGAAAATCAGCCCGAAGGTCAAACCAGCGGAAATAAGATGCCAAAAAAAAGGCAGTGCGTTCAAATCATCCGCCCTTGGACACCAGGAGTACCAAGCTGATGATCCAGCGCTCGTGCTGCGGAAAAGGGCAGACGAAGGTCGCAACAGATGATAGAGAGTAACAAATAGAGCGAAGCGTCGTGCTACGTACGTGCTTGTCCTTTAGTCCCAGCAGGAGAACTTCTTCCATGATGGTAAGACGGGGCATTTTGCCGCCATTGCGGTCGTCTTCTTTATCTTGATCGAGGTCGCGCGGGTCGAACGCAATTTTGTTTCCGCCCTCGAATGCGGAACCCGCGTGTGTAACTACTGCACCGTTCGATGCTGAGCCGTTTGCGTGTCGGCCATGGCTAGCAAGATCTTCTGCAGAGGCAGAGGAATTGGAGGCGGTTGCCACGCGTCGTCGAGATAGCCCGGCCGCAGAGCTCATCGTCCGACGACTTGCATAAAATGTGCGGATAGTCGGAGTTTGAGAGAACGGAAGGAGGAGCGGAAAGAAGTAAAAATGAATAGGTGGTTGAAGACGGTGTAGCGCGCAGACGGCAAGTGTTTGAACCTAGGTTGGTAATATGCACTGCTTACGGTCGCACGCCCAGTCGCCTGTATCCGGCCGAAACAGTGCGCAAGCTCTCTACCGCGTACTCCAACCAACAATCATGTTGTGGGCTCCGATATATCGCGTATGTCGCTCGCCTTCGTTCCACGACTACATTGCAATGCACTGGTCTGGTTCACTTGTTTCATCCTAGTGCTCCATAACTGCCGTCGCTCGCACTGTTGCTGCCGGGATTCAGCCAGTGCGAACACATCAAAGAAGCCAGGGATTTCGACCACCGAGTCCACATCAGTCGGCCACTGACCTTTCTAACGTCGCACGGTGCATGATTTCTGGAACTGAGCTCAGAGCTCTGCTCTTACTACTATTTCTTCGTTTGATCCGCTATTCGCGACGAACCGTCACCCTGCATCGTCTCTTATGGGAGCGAGTTGCGCCCATCCGTGAACAATTTGGACGTCTGCTCTTTTCCCGCACACTCGGCGCTCGTGGAGACCAGAAAGACCCCATTAAAACGAGTGATCGCCCACTTGTACCCGCCCATAGTACAGTGCCACAGCGACATGCACGGAGATGACCTGCGCAAACTTGCATGGTACACGTGACTATACATCCTCCAATGAGGAAGGAGTTTCACGGTAGGGTTTGTTTCCAATCGTTCGACCGATTGTCAATGTCAGATTTCGCGACAAGTGATTTTATCAAATTCACTCTCGTCCGAGACTTGCAGTTTTTCGTCCCCAGTGCATCTTCATTCACTTTTCTTCGTTCTCTCATTTAGATTTCTCTGAAAATCTGGTCACTCCTTCACCCGTCAAAAGTATTCTCACACGAAAGGCATTTCCCGGTATGTCACTTCTTCTTTTGATGCACGAGGAGGGGTGTGATGTCGTTATCCGTTATATTGCCCATCACATAAAGCTTTGGCCGAACGAGTGATTCGCTCTTCCTTGCGGCAGCTCTTGTACCTCCGCCCCGTGTGCAGGCATACGACCACTGGATCCACAATCAGATCTGGCAGCCCTCTTTCTGTTTCACTCTTAGGCGATCCCTTCGGTTTCACCGTTTGCACGGCTCATCCTTCAAGTTCACGTCCTTGTCCTCAAAACTCTGTATCTCGCTCGACCCCCATTTTCTTACTATACATTGGTCTGCCTTGTCCCCAGTATGTCCTCCGGTCGAGTTCGGAATAAAGTAAGACATTTGCGCTCCTACTTGATCCCTTCCCTGAGTTTGCTCACCATTTCCTTCACAGCACTGTCTCTCGCTGGATCGCTCGACCAGCATAACGTCCAACAACACCGCCCACCTCCACCGCTGGTCGGAGGTCGTGCCTCCCAAGACTGCATTGACGTTTGCAGCGTTATGGGATCCCGATGATGGGATGGTCACGTTTTCTGGCGCAGCGCTGCTCGAACCTGAAGGTTCATCACACCCCGACGGGTTCGACGACGAATACTCGCAGTTTATTGCCCTCGATCGGGACATGGACGGCACGACCGACGAAAGCACCGCTACATTATCCACCTTCCAAGACGTCTTCAAAGCGTTCCTACGTCACACGCCCTGGGACTCGAGGGAGCACCTCAACACGAAGTCGGGACAGAGCGCACCACGTGGAATGCAAACGCGTGCCTCCTCGACGTTTGACGGATTGGACGTGTATTCCCACGACGTTCAGGTCAAACAACGGCGATCTTTGCAATTATCCTGCATCGATTTGCTGGACGTAGAGTCAACTTCCCGTGCGCCGTCTGCGTTCGGAAGACTGCGGGTCAAGTCTGACGTGATGCTAGAACCGTGTCGTTCAACAGAGAGCGAATCGACATCGGGGAGTAAATCCCAGCATCTGGTAAGTCCATTTCGAACGATTACCGTGCATCCCCTCTTTCCAAAGGCACTCTTCCCCCGTTTATCCATTCTTTGGGTCATGTCTCTAATTCTTCTTGCCCTAGCATTCACGCTTTTCGACGACGACGACCTCCACGTCCAACTACATCGACGTCACAGGCAGTGCCCCCCAAAGCGTTCAAATCCACATCTCAGAGACCCTCCCCATCCCCGAATGGCCTCAGCCAGAATGCGCCTCGCCCGCCTCGGCTGCCTCAGCTGCCGGCTCGTGGCCATTCCTTCCGCGTCGGCGACGTGTCCTCCGCAAACGTCGGCCGTTTGACAGCGACACCGCTACGTCCATCTCCAGGTCTCCCCCCTCTACTCCGCGCAAAGTGACGCCCAAATCGTCGTCCATCTCCCCGCCCGCATTTTTGTCACCATCCCCGTGTTCCCCCACTCCGTCCGCGGTGGCGTTTTCGTCGACCGCCACGTTACCACGGGGGAACGAGCGCGAACGACGGGGTCGGTTTCCCAGTCCCATCGGTGGTCTCATCTCGGCGATGCCCACGCCCCCAAACACCCCGTCCAAGTCCCCGCGGCTCAAACTACGCTTCGCGTTCCTGCACAAGCGGAAATCACGCCAAACCTCGTCCGATTCGGACGGATGGGTGTGTATTGATGTCACGCCGTACATGAGAGAACGCTACGTCGCGGACCTCGCCGAGGATATGGAGTAGATGCGGTTCGCAACGTCCCCCCCTTCCCTCCCCTCTCTCGTGTGGTGTGGTGTGTGGCGTTTTTTTTTTTTGGCCGTTTCGCTTTTCACTTGTGGTGGGGGGATGCGCGGCGGCGAGTCGTGCGTTTTTTTTTCCTGGACTCTTTGAGGTGCGCCCGTGCACGTTTGGATCAGATGGACGCTTGCCCTTGCTTATCTCGTTAATCAAATAACTTTTTTTTTTTCTCTTTTTCTCTTTCTTTTTTTGAAACTGCGGCGCGGGACGCCCCGAGCTCGCGTTTCACAAGGACGCCTTTGTAATCTCTGTTCCGTTTCACGCGGTACGTGCGCCATAGCACCGGACCTTAATGCTTCCCGTTACGCTCTTTACCGTCGACCCAAAAGGTACTCGGGACCGGCACGACTTGTATTACATTTTCGTAGATATAATGCGTACTGTATCCAGTAAGAAGAAAAAAGTGGATCCCAGCGATCGTCTCTCTTCTGTAGCTAGTGACAGCCCACGTATCGATGGATACATACGATCGAACGTGGACGTTGACCATCTACAAGGTCGCTGGTCGTCGTTTGAAATAAGCAAGGAGACATTATGTACCACAGGTCCGACGTCGCGACTCGCATAGTTAAGCATACAAGCCAAAAAGAAAACCGAGGCCTCTTGGTCTCTTGGAGAGGAGAGGTAACGCGAGAACAAACGGTCGAGAGGAACGACAGGACAAGAGAGATAAGCTATGAAAGACCTCGTGATTAGGAAAAAAGGAAACGCGATAAGACGTGCACCGCCACAAGAGATAAATGAGACAAACAAACAGGTGAAAGCGTGCTTGGAGGCGATTTTTGTCGAGATAGCAGGTACAGTTCACCAGACGCCTTCCGTCCCATGTTATGATGATGGATAGTAGTCCACGTCCCAATCCTCTGTGTCGTGTGACGTCAACGATGTGACGAACAGGGCGTGGGTTATCGTTCACGTACCTTCGGTTATGCCTCGCCAACCAAGGTACAGGGAGACGACGGCTGCTGTCTCTAATAGCGTTGCGATGAACGAACCATCAACCTTCATTGATGCGCCCTGCAGACAGTCGCATCATAAAGCACCGCTGTCGTGACGCGAGTGATAGAATGACGTACTCGACATATCTCCTTGCTCAGAAGGAAATAATCCAGTTGACTGAGAATGAAGAGAATGGCTGACACGACATAATACCACACAGGTCTGACCTCGTTAAGGACGCCTATCACAATGTACACCATCATGCCAAAGTAAACGAGAGCAGCGCTAAAGAACACAGCATGTCAGGTCCGCGTGAGGGGTAATCAAGGGCAAAATGCGAACACTCCAGGCCATATGCTCGTCAGCACGAAGACTGGTATACTATTGAGTGCTTGCTGCGGATTTGATGGTCCAAATGCACTGGTGAGCGACAATCCGGTATCGATGGATATGTACGTTGTCGCAATAAAGAAGAACAGGCCGATGATGCCGAAAGGCTGATCGGAATCACATCAAGGGCTGCAATCGCGTTGGGAACGAAAAAGAACGCACTATTAGGGAGCTTAGGGTGCCATCTTCGACGATCTGTGTCGCTACGATGGCATTCCCAAGCAAGGTCCAGAAAAGGGTAGCAACCAAGCCAGCATGGAGAGCAGTGACGATGACCAGACCTTTAGTACCTTGTTGAATGACGGAACCGGTCGTCAGAATTTGGAATATCAGCGTCAGAAGGTATAAGCCAAAAAATATGCGAAGCTCGGAGCGTCCTGCGGAAACAAACCATGTGAGTCGGGAGCGGTGGAGAAGAGTTGAAACGAGCACCGTCCCGGAGCGGGAACACACGGGAGTGTTTTTTCTTCTCAGGGACGAGCCAAGCAATGAGGACGTACCGACTGCTGCCTTTCTCCGACTGGAAAAGACGATGAGAGCGACAACCACAAAGACGCTTACGCCACAAGCGATAATGTTTGCAATGTTCCCGAGTGAGCCGTTTGTTTGTACCAATGGTATCCCACATTCTGGATTCACACCCACGGGAGCCGTTGCTGGGTTTGCAGACAAGCCAGTGAGGAGGGTACTGTCATGTTCGAGTACCTGATCGAGGTGATCTATGAAACTGATGGAATGCGTGTGCGGTTCGAAATGAAGCTCACCTGTCGGTAAAAGAGGTTACACCAAGCATAGGATGGCACTTGAGAACAGAGTGTTGAGAAGTCGCCGAAACGCATATTCGGTATAGAGAGAAGAGAACAAAAGAAGACAGTGGGAAATGGCGCGTCGTTCGGGGCCTGTGGTGGACGAAGGGTATCCTGGGAGTGATCCTAGGAGGTATCAACAACCACAGCGCTGATCTCGTCGTCGGATGAGTTCGTGCAAGTCGTCAAGCAAGTTCGGGGTGTAAATAAATCAACACAAAACCACCGAGTTTCATGACAACGAGGCAGGCGCTTACCGTATATGTTCACCGTTAAAGCGTTGAGAACCTTTAGCGCGGGTATGAAAACACAATCAACAATAAGAAACGCTCGCGGAAACGTTTCGATACAATGAGTGTCGTGTAGTAGCAAAGACGCAAGAAAAGATGGAGAAACAACTTGTACGTAGCATCGTATCTTCACACCGCTCGCCCTTGGTGGTCCTGCCAGCTTACCTAACACGTACCAACGTGGCAGTGTTCATATCCATGTTTTACGAGTTCATATTAGTGGCAGGTGGCCTTGGGCACTGCCTGCGCGGCGTGTGGTCAGGCTCATTCTACGGTGTCGCTGTCCTCCTGACAAGCACTACTGGTACGTGGGATCATTGGGGGCTCAGCGCTCAGTCACGGTCGGTCCGGACTTCCTATGGCCGCGGAAGCTGCCAGCCCAATCATTTATCGAAATACTTTAGGAACCCGCCTGGCATTCGACCTTCAAGTCGGTGCCCTCGTCTTTACAACCTCGCCCAAATTCGATTTGCCCGCCGGACAAACAATGGTCTCGAACTCCTGACATTCGTTTAACTCGACCAAGACATAGTCAGGCCTCATGAGCTTTGGTCCACCGAATGGGGCGTGCCTACGCCCCTCTTCGCCGCACCGTGAGATCACATCTTCATGTGCTCATCTTCTTCATTCTCAACAGCTATCTCTCGCGATCATGGAAGCCGCATGGTGCTTCGGTATGTATCGACATAACCGATACCACAAACGTCTGCTTCGAAGGTCTCGTGGAAAAGTTTATCTGCCAGGTACCTCGTGCGCTCCTGTTGGTTCCTGAAGCTATTCTCACCATTCTTCGACGCCGCCATCAGATCGTGATCGCTCGAAAAGCGTCATCAGTGAGCTCTCCACGCGAGCGTCGTAGTCGCCCTCAACAAATGCCGCAGTTCATCAGTCAAAGAACATCTTCAGATCCATTGAATCGCCCCGAGTCCAGATAAACCCCTCGTTCAAAGTGGTACATACGGTGCGCCATATCGGCGCAGGTTCGCTGCGATGCCGGCAATCTGCGCACTTCGGCCAGGGTCCATGGTTGGACCAAGGTTGTCAGCCGGCATTCGTTGCTTCACCGTGTAGAGGTAAGGCCGTCTTGCACGGAGCGTGTTGACGTCTACTGATGAAGCATAGATGTTGAATTGCTCCCTGACCTCGGAGATCAACTTCACCCTTTGGACACGTCTCGCCGATGCAGCCCTCGCCTGACCCATTAACACACTATCATTCCCCCCCCCGCCCTTCCAGAGACAGCATATTCGAGAACAAGCTCTTGGTGTCTACCACAAGGAGCTCGCAGGCGAGAGTGGCGTGAGGGTCAGGCAGATCGCGATGGCCTAAATGGTCTTGGGTCCCGTTGTGGATGGATAGCAATGTTGGGCAAGCGCATCGTGGCTGGTATCTGTTGATGCCATAGCCCCTTGTCGAAGCGCACGATCATACGTGTCCTACCCCTGGAGTCGTCATCGCACCATTACTCTTATCGGTCCCGCAGAAAGTCACCCACGAGAGCAGGTTCGCGTTTTTCAAAATGCGCAATCGCATGAGAGCGTCCGAAAGACGTAAGACTACCTGCGCGCTCATGGCAACGAGCAATTTGTCGCGATCATCGGGCCTTTGCGTATCACTGCCTTGATCATGACAGGCCGACGAATCGCCGCACACCACTCTCTGCCATGCGCTGCTCCAACTGCCTCGTAATCAATTTGAAACACGACTCATGGCACACTTGCGAGTTAGAGGAACATAAACACGGAAACTAGATTTGCGTCCGAGTTCACACCCGCTCTCATCCCTGTCCCTGTCCGGCGCTGTCATCTTTATACCATCATGACTCCAGCCCCAAAGGTTCAATACCGTCAGCTGGGCAAGTCCGGTCTTCGCGTTTCGGTCCCCATCGTGAGTCGAGATCCTGCATCCATGATCTCCGTCTACATACCATCGTTGCATACAGCTGGGAGCTATGTGCTTTGGCACACCACAGTGGATGGTGCGTGTACCAGCTTTTTGCCTTGCCGATCGCAGACTCATGCGATTGCCATCGTTCAGCCGTGGGTACTGGCGGAAGAACCTTCCCTCGAAATACTCAAAGCTGCATGGGACGCCGGCATCAACACCATCGACACCTCCAACAACTACTCCAACGGCAAATCCGAACGCATCGTCGGCAAGTTCATTCGAAAGGTGCCGACCCGCTTCTCTCTTTCTCCATCCTAGTTCCACCGTCTCACCACCCTCGCTAGTATGAGATCCCACGCGACCAGATCATCATCGCATCGAAATGCTTCTCGATCGTCCCCGATGACCCCAGCGTCCGCTCTTTTCTCTTTCCCGAGCTCAAAGATGAGCGCCGATATGTGAACCAATGCGGTCTCTCCCGTGCGGCTATTTTCAACGCCGTCGACGCGTCGCTAGCACGCTTGCAAACGTCGTACCTGGACCTTCTGCAGATCCACCGATACGATCCGGATGTGCCCGCAGAGGAAACGATGAAGGCGCTTCACGACCTCGTCGAGAGCGGT